>VDFB02042916.1:0-15629 GCA_007258455.2 Sequoia sempervirens
CCCTAAACCATTAACCCTTAAACCCTCTACCCTCTACCCTTAACCCTCTACGTACTCTCTATCTCTCTCCCACTCCCTCCCTCTCTCTCTCTCTCAAGTCTCTCCCTCCTACCCCTTCATCCCTAAACCCTCAAACATAAACCCTTAAACCCTAAACCATTAAACCTTCTATCATCTACCCTCAACACTCTTCCCCTCTCTCAAGTGTCTCTCTCACTCACTCACTCACTCTATCTAAAGTCTCTCCCTCCTACCCCTTCTCCCTCTCTTAGGTCTTTCTCTCTCTCACTCACTCGCTCTATCTCTCTCCCCTCCACCCTTAACCCTAAACCCTTAAACCATCTAACCTGCCTCTACCCATGCCTCCCTCCTATATCTCTCTCCTCCTCCCTCTCTCTCTCTCTAAAGTATCTTCAATATCCTACCCCTCTCTCCCTCTCTTAGGTCTCTCTCTCACTCCTCCTCCCTCCTATCTCTCCCTTAACCCTAAACCCTTAACCCCTTAAACCCTCTACCCTCTACCCTTAACCCTCCCTTCCTTTATCTCTCTCCCACTCCGTCCCTCTCTCTATCTCTCTCAAGTCTCTCCCTCCTACCCCCTCTACCCTCAAAACTCTTCCCCTCTCCCTTCCCCCTCCTAATTCTCTCTCTCGTTCTCTACCTCTCCCCTTCTTCCCCTCTTCCCCTCTCCCTTCCCCCTCCTAATTATTTCTCTATATATATATCTCTCTCCCTTTCCTCCCCTCTCTCTCTCTCATTTTCCCTCTCCCTTTCCCCCTCTCTCTCTATCTGTCTCTCTCTCTCTCTCTCTCTCTCTTCCCCCTCCTAGTTCTCTCTCTCCCTCTCTTTGTCTCTCTCTCTCTCTCTCTCCCTTTCCCTTGCCTTCTCTCTCTCTCTCTCTCTCTCTCTCCCCCTTTCCCTCTCCCCCCCCCTCTCTCTCTCTCTCTTGTCCACCCTCCACCTCCTAATTACTCTTGGGTATATGTGTGCAAAAATTGAACATTTGATTTAGATCGGATATCCTATTTATAGCACCAAAATATTACATTTTAAAATGTTTTTCAAATTAGATATTAGACACAAATTGGATATCCGATTTGAATCGGACATCCAATTTGTAGTACTTAGGCTTGGGAATTGCTATGGAGCAATGTACTGACACCCAACCCAAAAAAAAAGTCAACTCAGGATTTTTCTCATTTTTTGGCGAGTTCAAAACACTACTTTTTTCATGTTGCCACTTTTTGGCCCATCATGATCCTATACATAACCAATTCTAAATCAGGTAGTTGTTATTGTTAAGGTGGATCACTCCTTTCTTCGAAGGCCATACACTTATGATTGGGTCAAGTGTTCTTTTCTTTAGAAAATTCCTATTGCCTTTTTGATAGGTTAATTATGATTTGATTAGATGGGTTATGAAGCACTTATTTCAAACAAATATCTTTATGAAATAAGTATATTGGCATGAAATTAAATATGATTTGTATTCCAATGTAAAAACTACAAATAATGGAAACAATTCTTTCAACACATAAACTATTATGTAGTAGTCAATTAAAATGAAAAAGCTTACTCTATATTAGTTAGGATACACAACTAAGAAAATGATCTAAAGTGACTTATTTATCCTAGAGGAATTAAGTATATAGTATACAAAGAAAACCAACAAACCCACAACTACCCCTATTTTGAAGGAGTTTAGTTTTCTCCCCTTCCTGATCTCACTAATATTGTCTAATTATTTTAAAGAGATGAAGGGTCATAACACAACTTTATTCAACCCAATAAATAGCTTGGTTAATGAAACTTGACAAAAGCAACAAAACAATTGCTACATTTTGCATTTCATGTTGAATGAAGAGTGGTGACAATAATCTACTTATAGTTTAATAAAACACTATTTTTATAAGAAGGCTTTGACATTAGAAAGATAAGTGTTACTTATAGTTTAATAAAACACATTATAGTTTTACCAACATATACTATTGTATGCTTGCATGGATTCTTAGTTAATATATGGGGAGATAGAGATAGATGGGGAGAGAAAGAGAGAGAGATAGAGATATATGGGAAGATAAAGAGAGATGGAGATATATGGGAGGAGAAATGTAGAGAGGTGGAGATAGAGAGTTGATGGATAGGGGGATAGGGAGGGAGAGATGGTGAGAGATAGAGAGGGGGAGATAGAGAGGGGGAGGGAGAGAAAGGGATATAGATAGAAAGAGATAGAGAGAGGAGTGAGAGGGAGATAAAAAGAGAAATAGAGATAGAGATATAGAGTAGGAGAGATGGAGTGAATGAGAGACAAAGGGGGGAGAGGGAGAGATAGATCAATAGATAGAGGGGGGAAGAGGGAGTGACATAGATAGTGGGAGATATAGAGATATAGAGAGCGACATGGAGAGATATATCAATCACCCTCCCTATATCTCTATCTATTCACCCTTATCTCTTTATCTCTCTACCTCTCTATCTCTTTGTCTCCCTTTTTATTTGTATGTTTGTAATTATCTCCCTCTCTCTCTATATTTTCTTCCCTATATTTATCTTTGTCTCCTTAAGTGTGCAATGGGTACATTGAAGAGGTCTTAAAGGAGAATTATCACATCTTTAATCAAATGGCATGCTACCTTGAGCATAAATCCCCAAGGACACATGCCATCCTTGGATTGTTGACATGAAACAACCAATCAAAATTTAGTTTCTCTCTCTCATATTAATATATATTACTATTATATTAAATATATATTATATTAATTATATTTTGTATTATATAAAAATATAGTTATTATTAATTATTAATTATAATAATTTTATACATATTTAATAATTTTGTTAAAGAATATAATATATAATTATAATAATTTGAATAATTATATTATTTATTATGTAAAATATAGCTAATATATACTTAACTATATTGTAGAATATTAAAACCTAGCTAAATGGTGCTAAAATTTTCAATTTAATTAACATACTGTAAAACCTAACAAAACCAGGTTGTAGCTCATCAAATTGGAGAAGTGAAAGGTCAATACTAGCGCTGAGGAAGAGTTTGGAGTAGTGAAAACAAGGTGAATTGCAGCGTCGAGGAAGATTTTGGAGTTAAAACAAGGTCAATACCAACGCCGATGAAGAGTTTGGAGGAGTGAAAACAAGGTCGATATCAACATTGAGGAAGAGTTTGGAGAAGTGAAAACAAGGTCAATGCCAGTGCCGAGGACGAGGTTAAGGGAACTCAGGGAAAATCAATGACCAAGGGGCAATGAGTATTGTAAGTTTGGCACCCCCATTCTCTTTAACCTACAATTTTCATGCCTAGTTTCCAAAGATCTCATACATTGGCACCCCCATTCTCATAAAATGGTATAAGATAAGACAAAAAAAATAAAATAGCTTAGTCTTTCACATTTTTATCGACCAACCTCAGGTCTTGGAAAAACTCCCATAATCTACCCACATCTTGGTTGAGGTCTAGGATTTCATCACACATAGCCTTCATTGCATGAGTCTAAAGCAATTGTAGACTTAGCCCAAGTATATGCTAGGCTAAGGTAGATCTAATGAATGGAAATAGAGGCATACAATTCTTCTTTAATACCTCCACCACAAACATATGCAAGGTGTTGGTTTTTTTTATGGTAAGTATGTTGATCTTCTAATCTACCTATGGAATTGCCAAATCCAATAAAGGGAAGCTCGAAGGACCTAGACCAACTAACAAGGATTTTAAAGACCTCCTACACTTTGGGCTCTGCAAGACCTGGGCGGGTGATCCCTTAATGCATTTACAACCTCTGCACCATCATCATAAAAAACATTAACAACAACATATAATCTCATTTAATAGCTCAACATAATAGGATAATACCGAATAGAATTGGTTGTTTATAAATAATATCAACTATTTGGAGCATGAGATAACTACAACAACATTTCACAGTATAAGATAGTCATTGATTTGAAATTTGTAGCAAGCTCTAGGTAAAGGAAAACAAATACTAAACCATACAAATAAGTACAACTTAGATTAGTGCCATATATCCATTGGAGGAGTCAAATTTATAAGCATATAAGGGTTTATGATAGATTTAACACATAACATATAAGATCCTTGATAACATTGCTTTACAATCTCATCAATATGTATTCTAACCCAATACTACTTATCAAATCCTTATACAGAACATATCCACCTACAATCTCATTCAAGCATTTTAACTAATTCCCTTGGAATTAAAGCTAAAACAAGAATCATACACACCACAATAGTGAGATGAACGAACAACCCTTGGATCATTTTATTCAAAAATTCATGTAATGCTTGCATTAATGAGAGACATGAGTTTGAATTAATCATTTCAATTCAAATGCTAGTACTATCATAAAACATCAAAACCCCATGAATTCAAAACCTACTACATAATGACTCAAAACCTAAATTGCATTTTTCTTAAAACCATTGAACTTTACAATTTTCTCTGCAACTCTACCTAGACTCATACAAAAATATCTAACTTGGATAACCTATACTTCGCCTCTTGAAATCCTTTTTATAGAAAAAAGAAGCAACAATATCTAGCCGAAAAGCACATCGTCACCAACCAATTTGGATTCGGTGATAGCCCGTGCATAGCCCAAAAGATCCCATCCAAGGCATAAGATAAACAATTAGGGTTTTGGCATGAAGACAAAGGTAAAACCCCCAACCTTAGGCTTTTCCCCAAACACCATAGATGACCGTGAGACATATGGAAAGATAAAAAAATGAACAAAAGAGATTTTTTAGTTCCATCACAAGGAAAGGCTCTCCCTTTCTTAGTAGTGATAACTCCTCCACACACAACCCTTAAAATTGATGAATAGATGAATATAATCTTTGAAGAACTCAAAGTTGATTCTCTCCTACCTAATGCAATTAGTCATTTTATCCTTACAAACATTTATAGTGATTAGTAGAGGTACATAGACCAATTCTTTATAATAGAAGAATTTGATCATACTTTTCCAATGATGGCATTATGAGAAAACCTTAGTTTAAATGAATAATTCCTAGCTAAGTTCTTTAAATCATGTCCAACCATATAAGAGAAGACCACCGCTATGTGTACCTGGATACGATGGAGAAAGGCTAGTCTTTGGGCTCTTTAATCAATCATCCTACCTTAAAACATACCAAAAGTATCCTGAAGATAGGAAGATTTTAAGATGATTCTTAAAAAATTTTATCACAAAGCATAAACTTATAATACCTTAACTGTGCCTAGTACACACTCCCTCCCCATTAACCACTTAAACATATAGAAATTCAATGTAAATTTGTTGCTATTTTTACTCATGTAGGTGTCTAATAAACCACTTGGTGGTGTTTCCCTTCAAGTTTATTTACTTGAATGAAGAGAAAAGTCCTTTGATTACAATTAGAGAATACATTTGAGGCCTTGGTTGTGTAACTGGTGGACCATAGTCACATTTAACACTTGTTACAAAGTTTGGGAGTTAAAATGCTAAGTAGATTTGATTTGTGATGGACACATTTGGATGGTAGTAACAATAGCTTGCAATCTATCAAGACTTGATTACCTTATTATAACCTATGAAATTTAAAGAATGAAATGATAGATTAATCATAATGTCACCTAGGATCACATCACCATGAAAGAACTTCATCCAAACATCCCATGAGTGTAGGTACCACCAGTAGGTATTTGTCAGATCTATCTTCCTCGAGCGAGGGAAATTCAGAAAGAGAAGAGGAAAGTGAGACATGTAGTATGTCTAGAAGAGGGAGATCCACTAGAGGTCAAAAGATTAGAAGAAAATTCTGTAAACGCATGGAATTTTTTCTTGTTGAAGGGGGGTCATGTTCTTAGGATGATGAGAGCATAGGCGATGTCGAGGTGCCCTTGAGGTACAAACATCTATGGAAACAATGGGTACCCAAGGAACTTCCTCCATTAAACACTAATTTTTGTGTCAACGAGAGGATATATCACATAGCACCATTGTCATTACATGGTTTGGGCCTATTTTGCATGGACGGCATAAAGGTCTGTTACAAAAAAGTTACTGAATTGATGGAGTATGTCGAACCCTGTTAGAGTTACAAAGATTAGATGCAACTGGTTCGATATACACTAAGTATGCGTAGGTATGCAATGTCAACAAATTATATATAGCTAAAAGATAAGGATCAAAATAAAGGAGTGGCTATGTCCATTGACAGAAGGAAAAAAGCATCAGGGAATATTGCAGGGTTTATAAATAGCGCATGACCTGGATCAAATAAGCAACCCAATTGCATATTCGAGGTGTGCGAGGGAAACTGTGTATTCGTATGTGCGATAAAATCAATAACTGCAGGGGAAGATTTGCTAATCGATTACAATTTGAATCGCGAATACAAAACAAAGTTAACATGGGGTGGTACGCATCATGTATCATTTACCCAATCCTCCACCAATGACCTACCATACCGCCTCTACCTTTATGCTGAAGTCTATTGGTTTCATTTCGCATGTTTTTGCATTGAATTTTGTCATAGCAGACATTGATTGTATCGAAGAAGGCTTCACTCAGAAAGCATAGATTGCGATGTATCTTCAGGTGCTTCTACCCGATAGGTTTACCTCATTGTAATTGTACAAATTAGATACGAGCAAATGTTTTATTATTATGTTGTTTTCATAAGTTTATTGGGTTAATTTCAATAATGTTTTTAATATTCTTGTTGCAGTCGATTGATTAGGGAAAGGCACCAACAGTAGATGAGAGCATCCATAGGGAGGTGCAGTCAATATTATGTGATGATGACATCGCTTATTCAACAAACCCTCTCGATATGATAAGGAAGACCCAAAAAAAATGAAATGAAGAAATCCTTAAGTTGTTATTCATAGTGCCTCAAACAGATGAGATAGGAGAGAGGGTTAAAATATTGAATGAGAGATCACAAAACTTGCAAGTAAGCTATCATGAGGTCTTTAATTATAACATAAGTTCATTCATGGTTTTATATTTTGTACTCTTTTATGTCATGAACTAAAATATGTGTTGTTTTTATAGGATTTTTTGCGTCCTCATGATGCTCTTGGCCATGATCAGGGTACTGCAAGTGCTGCCTGAGGAGTAGGGGTTGGTACAAGTGTCCATCCTGAGCTTCCTGCGCATACATCACATCATCTGACCCCATCATTCGTGCCTATGTTGTCATCTTAAATGTCGGCAACACATACCATTTAGGCATATGTTAGTGCACTCTCTGGCAGTGAGCACATGCTAGAACATGTGTCAGGACATGTACCTGGGGATGTAGAGGCCACTAGTACTGGTGATATTTTAGTAGCATTTCTTGGATCTTCCTGTATTACTAGTACAGGAACATTTCCAGTCACATTTGTGGTGACCGAGGATTTCGTTCCCATAAAGATAGAGAAGGTCCAGGTACTTTAAAATGTTTTAATTATTATTATATATAATCCAATTGAAATTTACTTATTGATCGCTCTTTTTAGACTATTGATCCCATCATCATTTTGTAGGAAATGATGTTTTTTATAGACATCTAAGTGATATTACATTGGATCTCTTCGGGCCCACCATACGTACACGGTGGAATGCCCAAAATCAAGATTTAAAAGATGAACTCATTAACCGTTTAGTTGTGCTCTTCGGTTATAAAACATTCAACTAAATCAAGGTCCTTAAGAAAGCTGGTACCTATCTAAAGTATGTGAGGGACCAATATAGGTCACATTTAGAGAAGAACAAAAAGTACGAGTGTCCCCCCATGATTCTGGAGAGGGAGTGGAAGGACTTGGTGTCGGATGGAAAGGAGAAGGCTAAAAAGAAAAAAGGAAAGACACCACCGAGCCAAGGAAGGTATGTGATACTATCAACAATGAAATTATATACTGATTACTCTTTCTTTTTTCATAATCTAACGTATTTCAAACTTTTCTAGGTTGCCCTAATATCAAGGAAACAAAGGCAAGACTAGAAAACACGAAAGCATCACACAAACTTGGCTCTTGTGGTTATATGAAATCAGCCACATGAATTGTAAGTATCAATAAATGAAATATTGCATCCAAATAATAAATTGCAAACAATTTTGGTTTTATCACACTATAGAAGCAAAATTCATGATCTTATGAAAAAATGTAGGGCTTTGAATTCAACAGAGTTCCCATAGAAGATGACCTAAGATTTCCAAATAAGGCTATGGAGCCATGGTCAATGCCTAAGAGTCTTGGATCAGCAAACACAATCTTCCACGATCCCATTACTTCCAGTAAATAAACTCAATAAAGTTTATTTAAAATTGAATACTTGTGCAATCTATTCAATATTAATTTCCACCATAAAAGCAATTATATGCCTATTTGTTTTAAACATTCAAGCAATGATAATACTGCACATGACATTGGAATGTAGCCTGGTGAGGGTGGAGCACAACCTATAGATGAAGGTAATGGTGTGCATCTCGGTACTTTAGAGCATGTAGAGTGTGATCAACATATTGATCATGATCAAGCTAGAGAAGATCAGGAACATGATGTGGCCCCATCAGGTAAAGAGGACACTGTAAAGTTATTTTAAACATATTTAATTGCAATTGGTATATTAATTATTGTAACCTTTCGTGTTTCAACTTTAGAGCATGTAGAGTGTGATCAATGTGTTGAGCATGATCAGGCTAGAGAAGATCAGGAACATGATGTGGCCCCATCAAGTAAAGAGGACCACTCTCATGTTGTTTTAAACATATTTAATTTCAATTGGTGTATTAATTAATGTAACCTTTCGTGTTTCAATTGCAAATCAAGATTTAGAGGGTGTTCAACATGTTGAGCATGAGTCTATAATAGAAGTTCAGGAACATGATGTGGACCCATAAGGTAAAGAGAACCACTCTAATGTTCTTTTAATTAATGAAATACTTGTAACAATAATAATAAAACATACCAGTTTAACATTTCTTTGTTATTGTAGTAGACCCCCCTTGCAACGGCGTCCACGTCGTGAGAAGACGACTAGGCGTACATGAGCAAAGGGAAGAACAACTAAAGGGGGGACAGATGATTTAGAAAATGATACTCCACTTCAATTTTTTTTAGCTTTAAAAAAGAAACAAAAAAAAAGTGATTGTAATCATATCATGACAACCATATTTTTGATAATATGTAAAAACTGAAAGAATGAATATTATATGTTAATGAATGAATGTGAATATGTTAATTAATGAATGTTATATGTTAATGAATGAATGTTATATGTTATTAATGGATGAATGAATCAATGTTATATGTTATTAATGGATGAATGAATGATTAATGTTATATGATTGGGTATGGGGAATTGAGAGTGATGTGAGGGGGGGAGGGGCTAAATGAGCTTCCACCATCACATGGTTGGCCCTGTTAAGTAGAAAATATTAAACTATTCTTGAAACAAAGATAAGCTCAATAAGGCAATGCACTTTTCAATATAAGAAATGCATTGTTTGAAGCATCAAACCAATATGCAAAAATGAAAGAAAGTGATAACTTTTCACTATGGTGGCAGAAAAATAATTTTTTATACCCTGAATCCATGCTCTGCATCATAATTTGAAGTTGTTTCCATTCCAATGTTCTGAGTTTAGTTTTTTTGTATGGCTTTGTATGAATACCACATTGTGCTATGTGTGGATTTGGTTTCAAAGCTTTGTTTCTTCTATTTTTAGTGGTAATCCCAAAATTTGACTTCTTTGTGTGCATAATGTGTTAGTGAAAAATTGACAGCTCTAAAGGGTTTAGAGGCTCGATTAGAGATAGATACACCCATTTGGATCTTTGTTGTTGATGGGAGGCTCTTACTCAACCATGAAGCTGGCACCATCCGCAGTATGCAAAATTTTCTAATTTACACATTCATTCTTGATCATAAATGTTGTAAATGATATTAATGCTTCAAACTTAAGATTTGTTTCTATTGTTATAATGATCAGCAAAGCCATAGCCATTCAAGCATCTCTTGCCCCCTCACCCTTTGCTCTCTCCTTTAAGAATTTTCTTTGTCATAAAAAATTCACATTTTTGTCTCATTTACATAAATTTATCTAAAGCACTAGGAGTGAATAAAGATATGTAAAAGATGATGGATTATGTCTAAACAACAACTTTCCATCTTATAGCTAATTAAATCCTTAATATTTGAATAGTTTAGAGCTCGAATAATGCTTGCATATGCATGTGTAGCAATAAGGGAGCCTATGTGAAGATTGAAATTTAAAACATCACTTTGGAATTTTTCCTTAGGCAGTGAAATGATATTTTGAATAATACAAACCTACACACACATTGATATTTTTCGGCATTGCATCGAGGAAATTTTTTTCATAACGCCCCTTGGCTAGACATGCGAGGTATGGTAATATTATTTCGGTTTATTCAGAGGTAGTTAATTTCACGTAGGGCATCGTAAATCTTCTTAAATGTTCTATGCTCCAGAAAGCATATGAATCATATCATTTAAGGCACCATTTTGTATTCATCCAAAATCAAGCGGTTTTTCTTTATGTTTTGCATGTGTTTTTTTAGGCTCTAGAGATGTAGCGCTCGGCTCTTTCCTTTGCACTTTTCATCTATTTTGATGATTACAGTAGATTGTCCTTATAATTTTTTATGTAAATCTGTTTGTAACCTTATTTTCTACGAATCAATTTGCAAACCAGTCACATATTAAGGACCATTTCACTAACTTGTAGTCATCCATTACTTCATATGTTGCAGGTTGTGTCTGTGTGCCAATAAATCCCGATGATTGCGAGAACTTTAATCCTACAAGTGTACCCAATATTTCTCAAGTAAAAGTCTTACCTTATTTTATAGTACTTTAAATGGTTAATTGAAGGTACTTCTTTAGATTTGAGATAGTTGAACCCTGGATTAAAATATGGTATTAGATGGGCAGTATAATGATAAAACTGAGGTCCATTGAACAAAAATTACAAACATAATTTACTAGACTATGAATAGTCTTACAATTATAATTATTTCTCCTTTGCCTACTTGTGCATTAATGAAAAAGATAGTAGATATTGGAAGTTCATTACATGTATCATGTATGTGTTAGTATTTTAATTTTATTTAAGTTGTTCAAGAGCTTGATTAGGTTAAGAATATGTTCTACAAGCTCTGTTCTCTTGACATTGCTCAACATTTTCCCTACACATTTTCTCTTCAATCCAGACGTTTCTTAACTCCTTCCCTTGTTAGCCCTTGGTTGTTCTCTAGTGTAATGCTTTTTCTATGCATCTTGCGCCCCAGAGTGTATGATCAATCATCTCTTATGAAGCATGGATAACCTTTCATGGAATTGTTGTTGTAAATAGACAATTGCCATTGTGAGAATAATCATTTAATTTGTATGGAAGTAAGTCTTTTTCATATTATTTGACTTGGTATTGTAAACTTGTCTTTGTAGGATTCTCTAGGGGGAACAACAGAACTGTGATGATAGGTAGAGTTGTAAACACCATAAATCATTTGGAATTATCAATATATTGCTTATAGAATACTCTGTGCAAGTAAAATGGAAAGTGCAATGACAATTGGTCTCGAATTCAAATCTGAATATAAGTACATTATACACAAGAAGATGGTATCTATTCTATGATTTAAAGAACCCAAAAATAAGAAAATTAAAAGGTTCCATTTGTTTACTTTCTCTTAGACACTTGTTTAATCGATGAGACCCTTAGAATGTCTTGCTGATAACCAACATTGTTCAAAACTCCTGAAGAGGTCATATTGGTGTGACATTGGATCTGTCTTGCTGATGGAAGTCATCGGCAAGACATGGACTATCAGAGTTAGTTTTCTATCCTATTCCAATGATTTATCTCTCACCGATGGGTTGGCTTTGGTGGTCATCGCCAAGAGTCTCCGCGATGGTACATTTCAATGAATTTTTTTTAAAAAAAAATTGCATTGTTTCGTTGCAATTTCGACGAAGGCCACCGAAAAATCACTGAAAAGGTCTGACAAAGTTGCTATAGCTGCGACGAAGGCTTCGTCATAACTCCTTTCCCATTTTGTCGAAATGGCGATGAACTTCTGGTGTAGTTTTGACGCTTCAGAAGAGCCATTGCAATTGCATTTTGGTTGTAATTCATTGGTGGATACACAAAGTTTTCATCGATATTCTGACGAACATCTGAGTCATTTTATGATGCCGACAACTAACTAATTTGTGCTGTTATTTCAACGTTTAATTTATCGTCAGAATTTAGATGAAAAAATAGTGACAATTTTTTTTTCGTCAATTTGTTGATTGTTTGACAAATGTTTGTCAAACGATCGATGAACGTTCGTTGAAAACTGGAGTCAAATTCAGTAGTGTGAGAATGAAGGTTTAATTATGTTCACCCTACTCCTACAATGAGACGCCATATGACCAAATTTGTTGCAAATATAACAATAACCATTAAATCTTTGAGCATTAGGCTGCCTTACTAGATTTCTATTGGATCTACTCATCTGGTTTCCTTGTTTGGGATTCCATTGTCTAGAGTTCCTTTGGCGGCAGATCTGGAGCTTTCTCCTTCCTCATATCCAAGACCTCTTTTGTTACCATCAGTTCTTTTTCCCTTGATTAACTCGTCAAGTTTGGCCGAGCTTGCTTTGAATTTCTCTTTGAGCTCATTTGTTGTAGCAAGTTCATCCCTAAGATCATCAAGTTGTTTTTCAAGCTCTTCTTCATTGTTCTTGGTTTGCTCCAGTTCATTCTCTAATTAATTGCATTGTTCAGACTTCTCTTTCAATGATTGTGCAAGCTTTTCTTCATTTCTTTTTCTGTCCTCTAATTCTTTAGTCATCTTCATCATGATGGATTCTGTCTCATGCTTCAGGACAATATTCTCTTGAGTAAAATTTTCACATTCTTCTATTTTTTCTTTTAGGACTTGACTAATTTGTTCATCTTCATTGGTTTTGTTCTTTTGCTTGAGCTGACCACATAATTCTTTTCTTTTCTCCCTTGATTCACCAATCTTATCTTTCAATGACTGGATGAATTTTTCTGCATTTTCACGATTTTCTTGCAGTTCCCAGATCTCGGATTTTGACTGGTCAAGATCATCCAAGGCCACCATGAGTTGTTGTTGAAGACTGCTTGTATCCATGACTTTCCAAAATCTCCCCAAGCTATCAGACTTCTTTAGAGGAACAAGCAACACTGAGAGGGGGGGTGAATTAGTGATGTGCAAATTGTTAGAGTAATAAGTTATTATGCTTAATTAATTACATCATATTGATTAATTAATTAAGTCACTTATTCCTCTTTATTACTTAAGCTAAACTTAGGCACATTAATAATTAATTAATTGATTAATTATTAAGTGTGCACACTAGGGTTTCATTTAGGGTTTCCCTTTTAGGGTTTCTTGATCTCCTTCATAAGGATTGATCACTTTGTAATAATTGATTCTCTTAATGCATTTTTACTGAGAGGTTTACAGAGAACATCTTTTTTGGTTCTTCATGTCTTTTGCATGTGACAGGTATTCATTTGCATGCAGGTGATCTTGGATTCTAACACAAATTTTAATTCTTTTATCTTGATCTTTATTCCACTGAACACACTTAACCAAAATCAATATGCAAAAATAGAAAACAATAAACCACACAACCATAACACAAGGACTTTTACGCAGAAACCCTATAAGGGGAAAAACCACGGTGGATGTTCAATCCACAATATGTTTTGAGTATACTCAAAAAGAAGTATTACAAAATGAGAATGCACTTGCATTCAGGCTCAGCTCACTACCCTTACAATAGTTTGGAATTGATCCAAAAGAAAATGAACTGAGTAGATAGCATCTACAAATGCTTGATTGCAATTCTGGTTTAGCTCTGATGATGAACTTGTGTCCTGTTGACTGGTAATGGACTTTTGCTATGTTTTTCCCAAGTTCGCACACAAAATCTCTATGCACAAGTGAAACTATGCATGATATCGCTTAAATACACCTTAGAGATTCAAAACATACACACACACACCTTCTTCATGCCTACAAATGATGTGATCGAACATCTAAATATATTTTCTCACCAGGAATTAACCGCCATAGGTCGGCTTCAACAAAACTTAATAACATTTGCAATTAGTCGGCCCAAAAATATAAATAATTCCAATGCGCATCCAAACAAGCTGGCTACACAATAGCTAGGACCCATAATTAATTATCTAATAAAGATAATTCAACTTTATACAACCGTTATATACCATTTACACTGAGTTGGCTCCAATAGGCAAATAAACTGAAAAATGTCCTACCGGACCTCCAAAACCATGTAGCCACAAGGATAGCAATACAAGATTCAATGATAAGGTGTTCCATGTGCTTGATAAACAATTTCAATGATCCACAACACGAAGTGATGATCCGGTGAAGCTATTAGACCGAATACCCTATTCTGCCGGTAACACATAGTTTTCCACTTTAATTGTTGGTGTGACTGAATGCATAACTGTGGACCAAAATGATGACAACAGTTTCCATCAATGACAACATAGAAAACCAAAAACTACATCCACACGAGCCATATGCCAACAAAGATAAGTTGGTCATGATGTGAAGGTGCTATATTCAAGAATTTAAGTTATTATAGCTTGTACAAGTGAAAGTTATAAGTGACTATGTTGAGACTGGTTGGAATGCTCCACATTCTTTAGAAAATGAAGTTTTGTACATGTATTTTAGTGGACATGTACTGGGATACTCTCAAGTTGATGGTATTTATTTTGTGAAGAATTTTTCTTTGATAGCTTGAATAAAGGAAATAAGGATATTTCTTGATTTTTCTACTCATAAGAACTTCAAAGTCTATCAGATGGATGTCAAGTCTACCTTCTTCAATGGTGATCTAGAGGAAGAGGCATATATTGAGAAAATAGATGGTTTCTAGTTATCAGATGATCTAGACATGGTATGTAGACTCAATAAAGCTTTGTATGGTATCAAGAAAGCTCATAGAGCTTGGTATGCTTGGTTGGACATGTATTTAATTCAAAAAGATTTCAAGAAAGGTATTGCAAATAGAAATCTTTACATTAAGGTTTAGGAAGATAAGTTGTTGATTAAGGTTGTAATATGTTGATGAAATTATATTTGGTGGAGACAATGGTATGTGTAAGAAGTTTGCAGAAGAGATGCAAAAGGAATTTGAGATATCTATGATTGGTGAGTTATCTTTCTTCCTTGGGCTTCAAATTGTTCAGCAAGATGGTGGTATCTTTATTTCTTAGGCTAAGTATGTAAAGGAGATGTTGAAGAAGTTTGACATGGAGGATTCTAAACTGATAGATACCCCTATGGTGACTATTTTTCACTTGACCAAATCTAATGAGTCTCTAGAGGTTGATTAGACTCTATATAGTTCTATGATTGGAGAGTTGTTGTACTTGTCTACTTCTAGACCTGATATTATGCATACAATATGTTTGGTTGCCAGATTTCAAGCCAATCCTAAGAAAACTCTTGAGAAGGTAGTGAAAAGAATTTTTAGATATTTGAAAGGAACTCTAAATTATGGGTTGTGGTATAAGAAGGACAATAATTTTTATTTGAGTGCTTA
>VDFB02042917.1:0-19698 GCA_007258455.2 Sequoia sempervirens
TCTTTTCATCATCATTTTGGCTTCCTGAAGGTCTGCCATTGCCCCTTCCGCTTTGACCTCCTTGTCCTTTTTGCTTGCGATAAAATCTTTTGTTCAGCTTCTCTTCCACCTTTAGAGCAAACTGATACATATCCTCAATGGTGGTCATTTTGACTAGGCTTAACTCCTCCTGAATGCTCGGTCGTAACCCATTAAGATATCGGGATACCTTCTCCTTATTAGCCTCTGTGTGACCCGTTCTGATGATTATCTTGTGAAAATATTTAGTATATTCTTTCACAGATCTGCTTCCTTATTTCAACCCTTGCAATTTCTTCAACAGATCTAACTCCTAGTCCACTGGTATGAACTGCTTCTTCAGTTTCTCTACCATGCGATCCCATCTGGTGATCTTGCCTTTTCCTCTTCAATTTCTTTCCAACTAGACCTCTTTCCATCAAATACTGGCATGGCCCTTCAGCTTCATTTTCGCAAACTTAGCCTGATCTGGGTCCTCTATTTCCTCATACTCAAAATATTTTTCTAGCTCGTTGATCCAGTCGATCAACTCTTCTGGGTTCAGACTTCTGGAATAACTGGGGACTTCTGCTTTGGGTCTTTTCCCGATCTTCGAAATGGCCCTTATTAGCTGCATTTGGTCTTGATCAATTGCTTCTTCTTCCTCTTCTACATCTGAACCTTCTTCCTCACTTTCCTCCCTCGAGTTTAACCCTCTTCTCAACTGCTCTTGTAACGCATCAATCTGTCTCTGGAGGGCTGCCAGTGCATCTCTTCCACCAGCATTTCTGCCACCTCGACCACCTCTGGCACCACCACACCTACTAGACATTACTCTTGGAGGCATCTTTCTTGACCTTGACCCACAACCACGGTCCTGGTGTGAACTACCTCACGATCGGCGATCTGTCCACACACTCAAGAAAACCTGCTCTAATACCACTTGATGAGGACACAGCCCGAAACAAAGAAAATAACCCACAAACAAGAGAATAATTCTATTATTTAGAAAATAGAGATTTTTACATGCAGAGGATCTCAAATCCCCAAGTTCTACAACACATGCAAGTTACAGAAAGCTACAGAATAACCCTTTCGCAATATGCGAGCTTGTCCCTAAAAAACTACCCAAAAATTAGAAACTCACCCATAAATAGAGCTCCTCTTTAGTTTGGAGCCAAAACAACATTCAAATTTGAGTTTAGGAGGTTTGGCACCGAAAATTACAACTGGAAGTTCAAATTTCAAAAGAACATTTGCAATTGTATCTTCTAGAAAGTGCGCCAACTTCCCGGGGCCATAACTTTTGATATGGGACTCCGATTCGTGAACTGTTTGAACCATTGGAAAGGTCTTGAAGTCAATAACGCGCTCGAATTTGGCTACGCTGATTTCAGCAAGTTTTGGGGCCAATTCAGGAACTCTAAGTGCCTCAAATCTAACTCGAAAGATTTTTAGGTGCAAATCTGGGAAACTAAAACTGCAATATCTTTCAACCCAGGAATAGAAAATAAAAACCATAAATTGAGAATTTTATTATGACGAAAAGGGTATCCAAAAATATAAAAACATCTAAAAACCGAGAAACTTGAAATTTAACTATTTTTGGGTGATGCAAGATTGCCCTTACACCACTGGATGCTCCTGTATCATTTAGTTTGGTTTTTAATATTTTGTCCTAACTTAATTTTCTGCAGCTTTCTCGTTGGTCCAAGACATTTATGAAACTACTAACTTATGATTTTGTAGCTCCTTTAGTCGAAGAATCATTTCTCAAACAATGTGTTTACAATTTCTAGTGTAGAAAACACTTCCATTTGTGCATTAAAATGAACATGTGCTTGATTCTTTCTAACTATGCTTGAAGGTGGTAGGTGATTATGCTCTCACCTTGTGAAAACTAGGTGATTAGAAAACCAGACCCACCTTATTTTATGTCACCCTCATGACTTAATAATAAAAGTATCCTCTCCCATTGCGCTTTCGAGCGATCTTAGGTGTAAGAGAAACAATTATTATTTCTAGAAATGGGCCTACCTTAAGGGAAAAATTACTCACCTTAAGGGACAACTTGACTGGTAATAGGCTAAATCCAAGCCACTTCTAGCTAGGATATAAAATGGGTGTTTGAGGAAAGTTCAAGTACCATGAGTGTGGATGTGTCACATAGACGAAGTAGTACTCCCATAAACTCTGTTGAGCGTAACCTCTTCAGAATGGAGTGCCACCTAATCGGTAATTAATCTCTCTCCCCATGTGTGGCCACTCAAACAGATGCCCTAACTAGACACCTATTATTTTAGAAGCCAACCATTTTCAGTTGTTGCTTGGTATAGTGCAGGGTACAATATCATGCCTGAAGATACTCACTACTAAATCCCTTGAGTAGAGATAGCAATTCTTGGGAAGTGACTACCCAAGAATACGAAGTTGGTGTGCCCATAGAAGTGAGTGTCGTGGAGGGGAGCCAGTACCACCAAAATTCTAAGCTATCCGCTCTCGAGAAGGAGAGGTATTCAACACCAATCCGAGGTATATCAGTGGGCTATACCAAGTATACAAACCCTTGGCCTATTAGGATCATGCTTGTCTTACGTATGTTTTCTTACACTAAAATATTGTTCTTGTCAAGTGCTTTTTGGATTTTCAAACAGTATTCACCACATTCACAAATCTAGACAAAAACATTCGACCTTTGACATATCAGATTTTTCCTCAAAACATTAGAAAACTCACTTTTTACAACTTGTGATGCAATTGTTGAACCACATTCGCTTAAACTGAAACACATTTGCAATACTATGACACATTTGAGGTCTCAAATGACACATTTTCCTGGCAGAAACAAAACCTTGATACAAACTTGAATTTGAGTCCTAACACTGTTAGCCTGCTGTCAAACACTTTTTCTTTTCCAAGAGGTCTCTGTCAAAAACCAAATTTCAAATTGTTCAAAATATTTATCATTCATCCATTAGTTTTCACTTTTGACCTTAGGCTTAGACCTTCAAATTCTTTAATTTCATCCCTTAGGTTTCATAATCATGTTTTTGGCATTAGCTTGACCCTAGGTTGTCATTTTCGCATACTTTGGGTTAGGCCAACCTTATCACAATTTGCAAAATCATTGCTTTTGAAACTAGGTTATCTTGGACTTCGTCATTCATTTCTATTTTCAGTCATTATCCTTTTGTGAGGATTTCCAACTTAGCAGTCTAGTTAGAAAAACTCACTAGTCATCTTGACCTTGTCACTTTGTCATTTTCAACAAGTCCTTTGATAACTAAAATCGAAAACAAAGATTAAGCTTAGAGTGCTTAGGTACTCCTGTCTCCAAATTGCATTCATTTTAGTTCCTACCTCACATACTTTATTCCCAAAAAAACCAAAAATATCATTCATCCTAGTTGTCATTTTGAACCTAGACCTTGCATTAGCTCCCTCATTAGTCCTCATTTTGCACCTTGACCTTGCAATTTTCCTAGTCCACATTGTCATTTTCCTAATCAACATTGTCATACAAGTCAACATTGTCATCCTAGTCACCTTGGCTTTTGGCATACTTGCATTATCATCTCTTTGCATTGTCATCCATTATCACACAAAAGGACAAAAACATAGACTAGTGTCATACTTGCATTGTCATCATCTTCATTTGAGTAATTTCCTTGATGGTGGAAACAAGACTTCAAAGAAAGAAAAGACAAATGGAAAACTTTGGACAAGAATTTGAAAACAACACCAACACCAACACTAATCCCAATGATTGAATTTATGATGACCCATTTGGAAATTTGAACGTACAATCATCCATGAGCATGTCAACTTCCTTTCAAAGTCCACTTTTTGAACAATTCATACAGAGAGACCAAAATGGACAAGTACTAGTTGAGGATTTATATATTGCCACTCAAAATCCTGACATAGCTTCATTTGTAGAGGACTTGGTCTTGAATGATTCCGACAGATACCTTGCTATGCTTTTAGACCAAGGGGTAAAACTACCAAAAGGCTTCGACATCAATACCATAAGACCTTCTCCGGACAACACAACACAAACCATAACATCTCATCAAAACATGAACAATGCTTCCAATAACAATAACATTGTGGTCACCACACAAGTTGCTACTAACACCATTAATGTGACATCTAGTGGCACCACAAGTCAAAACACCTCCACCTCAACTAATACAACATCTATTGGAGAAACATCTATTATTTCCATGCCTACAACGTCCACATCATCATCACAAATGATAGGAATAACTGTTGGGTCCACATCAATGGGAGAAAATACCACAAACCTTATGTTGGGATATTCATCTATGACAATGGGGGAATCTTCATCACATCCTTATGGTGGAATCTCATTTAATCCCTTTGGAGGAAACCCACGACGAGTCTTCATTCAAGGCCCTCAACACAACATTAATACATCAGCACAATTAAACATCCCACATGGACAAGGAAAAAATATGAACATCCCACATGGACAAGGAAAAAATATCAATGCACCACATGGAAACTTCGAAGGAACGAACACCAACATGCTACATGGAAAATTCTTTCAACAAGGACAATGAACTCAAATGACGCAACAAATGTGCAACTTTGGCAATCAAATGAGTCGGGGATTTTAGATACCTCAAATATAAACAAACATGGCTCACAAAAAATTCTCTTTCACCTTGCTTCTTCTTGTCTTCATGATACCTCACCTAGGTTTCTCCTTTATTCACCACCTAATCTTTTGACATCCAAGTTCTTACTTCAACCTATAAAAAGATAACACACAAACTCCAAAAACTTATCTTGCCAAGATCTTCAGGCTTTGATACTAATTTTATTTAGATCAGGGGGTCTCACAATAACAACTAAATCAATCAACTCTTTTCCAAAGTATTAACATCCTAAACACAACGATTTTCCTCACAAATTCCCACTAAGTCTTGTAGGGTAGCAAACAGGGTTTTTCCATCATAAGTTTCAAAAAAAAATTCATACCCACAATATAAAATATTTTTTGGATACCCATTTGGAATTTATAAAACATAATAAAAATTTAGGGGTGGTTGTTTTGGAACAACAAAGAAAAAAATATGATGCTACGCTTTGAATAAGGCTTGAAATGAAACAACAAATTCATATTTTTGGGTCATAACTTTCAGACCAAAACTGATCTCCAAGAAAGAAAACTTTATTGAAATACCCATTTGGCCATTATTTAACATATCTCAAAATTAGGGTAGGTTTTTTTGTATAGAAACCCTCAAAATTGGATTGTTTTCCCTCAAATTGGGCCTACTAGGGTTTCTAGTTGCCTGGGTTAAAATGACTCTAACTTGCTTGAAACATGATGAATTTGAGTGCTACAAAAAAAGAGAATAAAGAAGATTCATAGTACCACCAATTCCAATAAGTTTTGGGTCATGGTGAGGTTGTACAAGTCCATACACAATCCTAGAACAACAAAATCACATTCAAAATTGTAGAAAATAGAGATAGTTTTATTCTTTCAACTTCAATATTTTTCAATAACCACCACCTCTCCACCACCTCTAAAATTGTGTTCAACCTTAAAAAACCTTTTTAAGACATTTCCAACCAAATCCTAATAATTACAAACTAATTTTCAATTTCCAACTATTTATATTCCATTTGACAAGAATGCAAAAGTTACATTGACAACTTTTTGCAACATTGACATCTTTTTACAAATTGACCCCAAATGACTCAAAAATATAAGACATGGTCTTAAAATACTTTATTACAAGAAAATTACTCAACTAACACAAAATACCAACTATTTGACCCCTTTTGATATGAAGACCTGGGTGCTCTACACCACTCAACCATAAGTCATACTTGGTAA
Organism: Sequoia sempervirens; assembly: GCA_007258455.2. NCBI lineage: Eukaryota > Viridiplantae > Streptophyta > Pinopsida > Cupressales > Cupressaceae > Sequoia > Sequoia sempervirens. The sequence continues at coordinate 5,873 of VDFB02042917.1, forward strand.
GTAACTTCTTGGAATCAAAGTTTTGATGCACCACTTCAAAGAATGTTTTTGGCTAAAAAGGGTAGGTTTCTACAACATTAGTTCTTAGTCATTTTTTAGGATAAAATTTTGTCTATACATGTATAGTGATTCACTCAATTAAGAGGTCTCCTAGCCTTTAATAAAAAAGGGTTTTTACATATCTCATGGATACTGAGGGAGAATTTTGTTGGTATAGAACATCTGCACCAATGGTTGATGAATTTTGTTAGACCCATAATTATTTATATAGCGGACCAAAACAAAAGTACCATTTGGGTGGTTCCCTCTCACACATTGGGAGGTAGGCCCTTTATAGGTATGCTTTGAAATGAAACAATGTGTAAAACTCAAGATGTTTCTCGTCACCCAAGATCATCAAAAGGTGCAAGGGGAGAGGATAGACACCTAGTTTTCCAAACACAAAATACATTGTATACACTTAATTGCAATGTTCTTTTTAAGCCTAAAAAAATGAAAATAAAATAAAAATAAAAATGAAACAAAATGAAATAAAGTGTGTATAAGATAGCAATTTATTCTTTTTATGTGCACCAATGTGAAGTATTTTGGATTTTAGACAAAGAGATAGCAATATCCAAGATCAAAAACATTTTTCCAATTTTAATCACTAATTGAAGTGTTTCTAGAGCCTTGTCTTAATTGGTCAACAAAAGTAAATTGATTGTTTCATCAACATATTGAAAGTGTTTGGTCAAAAGAAAACATTTTTTAAAGCACCAAAACAAAGTGTTTGTTCTATTCTAGAAAGCTTTGAAAATTTATTTTTAAGAGCACCAATTGAAAGCATGCAAATTTGTGGGGTTCTTTTTATAGCACCAATTGAAAAAATTTCCTAAGCTAGAAAGCTTATGAAAATTCCTTTTTAAGCACCAAATTGAGATTTTCCTAAGCTAGAAAGCTCTTAAAAGATTTTTTTAAGCACTAAATTGTAAATAATTTTGGTTTGTGGGGTTCATTTTATGCACCAAATTTAATTTTTTTCCTAATGATGAAACCTTTTGATTTTTTTTTAAATCTTCAACCATTCGCCTTCTTTGCAAATAAACGTGTTAGTCAATTCTTGGAGAAACCCATTTTATTCTGCTACAAATCCTCCAATAAACAATGCTAGCACCTATCAAACATTCAAACCAAGCAACTATTAGTGTTAGAAATCGAAAAACAAATTGTAGCTTTCAGATAAAATTTTGACATAGCAAAAGTGAAAATTTTGAGAAAAAACAGCCATGTCAGAAGCGAGTGGCTAAAAAAAACAAAATCGGCTTTTGTTTTTCAAGAAGTGGCTGAAAAAATCAAGTGCACCCCTATCACTTTAGCAAAAGTGCCAAAAATAACAAAAGCAGCCAGGAAAATGTCGCTTGTAGCAGAAATGTGAAATCAACTGCATGAGTTTTTTTGTAGCTCCTATGTGATAAATTTTCAATTGTGTTTCTGAGACCTACAACTTCAAAATTCTCTCATAAAATAGTTAGTGCTAAGGACTGTGGTCCCATCGGGCATACCATAATGTACAAGGGGGAAATCGATAGATGTTAAGAGATCAAAACAATTCTTGAATTGAAACTAATCTAATCCAAACAAAAGCTAAGATTATACCCATTGCAGACATGGAAAATATACCAATCACACCTGATCCTGATTTTTACTAACACCAGTTCATCCTGATGTTGGTGTAATTAACTATTTAATTACATCTTCATAAGTTTACTTAGGCTTTTAATTAAGTGCTAGGTTGTATTTTCTTATCCTTATCTAATTGAGCTAACTTGTAGCTCAAGTTAGGTTTAGGGTTGTGCATGCTTGCCTTTTATAAGCAAGCCTCATCTTGTACATTTGTATCAATTCAATCATGAATCAATCTTGCATTTGATATAGCAAGCATTCTCGCCATTATCTCTCTCTAGTGGAAGTATTTTAGTCTAGCAACTGATTCCTGGTTTCTAACATGGTATCAGAGCATCCAGGGTTGCGGGCTCCTTCCCAGATCTGAGGGTTTCATTCTGGCTTGAAGTTTTTTTTTTGTTGGGTGCAGATTGGGGTTTCAATAACCTCACGGTTGAGTTCAGAAGGCTCCGCAGATAAATTTTGACAGTAAATTCGCCTATATTGGAAAAAGTTATTTTTGAAGCAATTTTTTTTTTTGCTCAAACACTTTCCAAGCGGTATGATCTTTCTTATTTTTTGCAAAAAAAAAAAAATCAACATATTTTCTACGGGTATTTATTAAAATTTCGTGGTGAAATTTTATTGTATTGGGCTTTATTGGTGGGGCAATTTATATTTAAATTGGCTTCATTTACCCACAGCTCGATCAAAGGTCAAATCCGGGCATATTCGCTCCTTGGTCGTCATCATTATCTGCAGGTTCCATCGGCATATTCTTGTGTGGCTGGCTTGTGAACATTAACTCTCGACCTGCTACTTGTTTCGGCTCTGGCATCTATTATGCATTGCTAGGTTTGTGCATCAGCGGGTACAAGAGTACGAAGATTTTGTTAGCAGTAGACTTCTCCTGGTACCAACGTCAATGACACATAGTACGCACGAACTGTTCAATCCAGCATCGTCGGGCCCATCCATCATCACTGGTACATTGACTACCTAGTATGAGTTCATCCATTGGATTCTTTGGTCAGCCCATTATGCCATCGGCGTACCGATCCCGAGCCTTCGAATTTCACATTATCCGCTTGTCATTCATCGACGGATATTCCAAGTCTGTCATACATACAGAATCTGCATTATCGTTGCAACTGCAGACCTAGTACATTGGCTGGTGTCGGAGATGGCACAACAAGTGGGTATTCCTTACATTTCCTTGTACTCTGGTCAGATCCGTCTGTCACTCGTGGTCATCGGTAGTGCCTTGGTCGTCGGTCAGATTTGTCATTGTACTGATCATCGATCCCATCACCGTCGGCGTACCTTTCTCTGGCAGCCAGGTTGGGTATGAAGATTTTCCATCATGGTACTTGGTACACGGTTTTTTAACTACATAAATCTTTTGTAAAGTTTGTAAAAGCTGACCATTAAGCTGACCTCTTGGGATTTTTTCCTAATTTTGGTTAGTTTTTTCTTAAAAAAGGAGGGCAAGATTTTTTTGAAAAAAAATGCTTTCTATTTTTTTAAAAAACTGACGAGTTTTTTTTTGGAGATTTTTAAAAGTTTTCTATAAAACTTATTTGTTTCCAAAAAGAGGAAGAAGCCAACAGTGAGTCAGCCCCAAGATATTTTGCAAAGATTTTTTTCATCTCCAAAGCTGTGACAAAGGAGTTGCTTTTCCGATTTTGTGTAGGAATTTTTTGTTCTTCTCTCATCATGGATTTTCCAAAAGTTGTGCTTCTAACTCCATTTAATTATCATGAGTGGAAATCTCAGATGGAGTTGCTACTATTAAAGTTGAAGTTGCAACGAATTACTTTTGGTCAAGATCTAGAACCACAGGGAGCAAAAGAGAAAATAAAATGGTTTGATAGAAGGGATGAAGCTCTTGGTAATCTTCTTCTGTCAATTTCTCCAGATCTTAGATATCATGTTGCATCTTGCACACATCCTCATGAAGTTTGGACTACTTTGGAGAGTCTCTTTGGTAAGCCAGACAAGCTAAGGAAATTTAAGTTGGAAAATGAACTGATGGGTCTTAATCCTTCATATTTTGATAGTATCCAAGACTTTTTCTCTAAGCTCAACTCTCTCAGATTGTAGTTATCAAAATGTGGGGTTGTTAAAGAGGATGAATAGATGATACTTTCTATTCTTGCTAAGCTTGGTTCTTCATATTTTGTGTTTGTCTCTACTTTCTATGCTACAATGGATGCTCTTGGCGATACATATAAAATGCCTTCTCTTGATGAATTTGTTGCACAACTCACAAGGGAACAAGCAAAGTTGATGCACATGGGTACATTGAAGTCTTCAACATCTCAAGCTCTTATTGCAAATGATACAAAGGCTTCAAGTGGAAAAGGAAAGAAGCACAAAAAGGAAACCAAGTCAAATGAGCAAGGTAAAGATTCTCCTTCACATGGCACTTCTGAGTCCTCATCCTCTTCAAAAGAGGAATCATCAACAAAGAAGAAGTCCAAATGTGCATATTGCAAAAGGTTAGGACATGATGAGCATAGATGTTATAATAAGAAGATTGATGAACTCACCCACCTTCTTCAAAAGAATAACATTCAGCTGCCCTCATCAGTGTCTTCTACTTCTTCTTCACCATCACAATCGGTAGCTCCATCATCATCACAGTCAGAGAACACAACATCCACTTTTGGGCTACATAATATGAAAGGGCATGCACTCTTGGCCTCTACAGGTCCTAATTCTCAAGGATGGCTTCTTGATTCAGGGGCATCTCATCATATGGCATCCTCATAGGAAATGTTCTCTTCTTTTGAGCCTTGTAATTCACCTCACATTCTGATGGGTAACAATACATTCATGAAGGTAAGTGGGAAGGGTTCTATTGGTATTGGGGAAGGCACTTTCAATGATGTTCTTTGTGTTCCTTCTTTGACCACTAATCTCCTTTCTGTTTATCAAATTACTCATGGGGGTCAAGGTAAAACAGTTGAGTTCACTCCTGATAGGGTGTATATAAGGGACTTGGAGACTAGGGATATTGTTGCAATCAGGATGGTTGATCATTCATCTCGAGTATATTCTTTTTCACATTTTGCTTCAGAACCTGATAATGTTCCTTTGACTGCATCACACACTCCATTGAGTGTGACCCATATTAGTGAAGAGAAGTTTGGTCATCTACACCTTGGTATTTTAGAGACCAGTGCTGAGCTTCCTCCACCTCCACCTCCTGCTTCTTTAGCCATTGTTGCTTCTGTTTAGCAGGATAATCATAGTTTTTTAGATCTTGCTTTGTGGGATGATTATTTGACAGGGATTTCTACCTTGTTCCTAGAGTCTCATATTATAGATTTGGAGGACACACTTGAGGGGATTTCTCTCCTCTTTGATGACAGTTTTAGCACAACTGTTACACCATCTTCTTTGTCTTTGGAGATTGATATTCACGAGTCTCCTCCATCACTTGATTTATCATGTTACTTGGTTGAGTTTGACCATGATTATGTTGTGGCTCATTCAAGCTTGGAGGCTCCTACTCAATTTTCAGAGGCATACATGTTGAGCGTTCATTCTTCCTCTTTTCAGTTGGATATGGAGTGGCTTCTTCATCAACTTATGGATTTGTTTCTTCCTAAGGGGAGATGTGTTGCTTGCAAACATTGGGTCATCTTTTGTTTCCAGGCATCCTTCATTGGCTTTGGAGCTTCTTCAGCATGCAGAGGATATCTTATCTCATCCCTTCCCTCTTATGGGGGGGTCATTTATTGTATATTCATGATGGATGTAGTCCTTGGGGAGTATCATTGAGCCCTCCATATATCATGTTTACATTCATCATGCTTGTTTTTTGTTTTCTCTCTTTTGGAGAGGGGTTTTTTCCCATTGGGTTTTCCCCTTTTCTCTACTTTATGAGAGACTACATTTCATATGCATCTGTAAATGGGTACCTTACATGGCCTAGTTGCTGGGACCCATAGTAGTTTGCATTATAATCTTCTCCCTAAGTTGCACTTATGGGGGGGTGTTGGTGTAATTAACTATTTAATTACATCTTCATAAGTTTACTTAGGCTTTTAATTAAGTGCTAGGTTGTATTTTCTTATCCTTATCTAATTGAGCTAACTTGTAGCTCAAGTTAGGTTTAGGGTTGTGCATGCTTACCTTTTATAAGCAAGCTTCATCTTGTACATTTGTATCAATTCAATCATGAATCAATCTTGCATTTGATATAGCAAGCATTCTCGCCATTATCTCTCTCTAGTGGAAGTATTTTAGTCTAGCAACTGATTCCTGGTTTCTAACACCTGAATCATCTCTCTGCTAATGATTTAATTAAATAATCTCTATTTAATTAAATTCATCACATTTCATCTCTTAATTAAATAAATCAACTTTATCTAATTAAGTCATCATCTCATGTTAATTAAATAAATCAATTTTATTTAATTAATTATGTAATCCCCCTTTTAATTAAATAATCCATTTTATTTAGTTAAATATCTAAAGTCATTCTATTAAATTAAATCAATCTTTATTTTATTTAATCTAATTTAATCCCTCTTTAATTAAATAAATCAAAATCTTTATTTAATTAAGTCTAAGTTCATATTTCTCTCAATTTTGATTTAAATCAATCCATAAATGTAAATCAAATTGTCACATAATTTAATCCCTCATTAAATTAATCAAATCCCAATTAATTTAATCCTAATCTATCAAATCCTCTAGCTTTTTCCACTTGCTCATGAAAATCAATTTATCAATTTATTAAATCATCTATTTTCTTTCAAAAAGACATCAATGGTTGGAATATTCCTCAAATTTGAAATCTCCCTCCAAAAGGACTTGTCCCTTCCAACAAAGCATTGAAAATATTTTACATGTCTTTTTTTTTAGCCATGTGCATTTTCTTCACCTTTCATCTCATCCTTCAAGCCATCTTTTGAATTTTGAATTTCCCCCTCTTTGCACATTCTTCAAAATTTGGTCATCCTCCTTCTATTGGCATGATGACAAGTGGCACTTTATCATTGGCTTATCTTTTGTCCCACATCCTACATGTTTTGCAATTCTCCATCATTCACATCTGTAAATAAGAAGCTCTTCTATTGATTTAGGGGAGACAACTTGAGGCAAAGTCATTATCTGCAAATTCGAAGCCAAGTTTATCCATTGTTCATCCAAGTCTCTATTTTTATCATTCCATAGCTAGGTTATGCAGGAATTTCTCCAAGGGAGCATCAATCTTCATCAAATTATCACAAAGCTTGCATAGGAGTTGGGAAAGGGCCAATTTACACATCAAATTGGCACCAAATCCCCCACAATATCAAGAGTTTGCATGTTTTTAATAGGATTTTATTTATATCCTTGCTTTTTCATTGTGTTCTTTCTTTTATTCCTATTTTGAGCATTGATAATGGATTTTATGGGGAACTTTGATCTTGGCTTGCATTTGAATTTTCTAATGTGTTTGTTTGTTGTGTTTTTTAGGTACTAGGATCTTGGTTCTACATTTTGGCACTAAGAGGGCACTCTTGAAATTTAAATCACATTTTTTTTCAAATTTTGTGTTTTTTTCTATTTTTTTGGTGTACATAGGAAACTAGGCCGCTCACAGTCCAATGGTGCCATATAGAGCCACTACCAGTCAAATGGTGCCATACAGTACCGCTCTAAACTCCAAACTGCACCGTTGGACCCCAAAATGAGCCGCCTATGCAAACAATGCCGTTGCAAATAGAGTCACCTTTGTTTTTTTTCTTTTTCACTCAAACTTAAAATGACTGTATCTTGGTCATTTTTTTTGTCTTTTTCAAAGCTTTTTTTTTGAAATGGGGTAGAATTTCATAAGCTATCTAATGGTGTAGGTTATTCTCAACTTTTATAGAGTTAAATTTTTTGATTTTTTGCCTAATGTCAAATCACAATGAAACTTGGTCTAAATTTTAGGATTTTTGTGCTTAATAATTTATCTAACCATCATATCTTGTCTCTTGATTTCACTAACATTTGGAGCTTGTATTGCGGGTTTTAAAGGATCATGGAGCATGGAAGTCAAAGAAAAAATATTATCACATCATTGTATCAAGTGTTTTTGAACACTTTGGGGAGAAATTATAATCCCTTCTTTTAAGGACTTTGTCACTTTCAAACTTTTAACACGTACTAAATTTCTTTTGGGCTCTAAAAAGAACATTTCAATTTTTTGCTACGAAGAGCTTAAAAAGAAATTTAGGACAAACTCACTAGATTTGGTTTGAGGATTAACAATTGAACAAGGAAAACTCCATATTTCATTTTAGTGTTCTAAAAAAGAATCAAATCATTGATTTGTGGGTTTAAAATGAACAAGTGCTTCTTTGTTTTGTAATTGCTTACTCAAAGTAATACCATCAAAAGGATGTATGCACTTCTCTCGCACCTCAAGGTGATCTTGAGAATCAAAAGGCCTTTTGGTGATCTTAAGTTGGGTAAAGTAATTTCCTCCACATTTCATTTTGGGATTAAAATTGAATAAAACATCTTGCAAGTGTGAGTGGAGCATATTGCATACATTCTCTCTCTTTATGTTGCAACAAAGATTGATCGAGTTACGGGTATTGTGTTTTTTGCTTTTTTTTTTTTAATCTTAGAGATTCTTCCTTGTGGGAAAAAATACTCACCCAAAGGAATGATCCAACCGGTAACACGCTAAAGCTAAGTGTATTTTCAGCCGGTATATAAGTGTGAATATTAGAACAAAGGCCAGTATCACGCAGTTGGTTCTGACAAGAAGGGAAACAATGGTCTCTCACTGGATGGATCAATCCCTATGAATAGAAAGTTAGTATTAAAACCCTTATTTAGAAAAGGACAAAATCCTTGATCTATTTGTTGGTGCAAGAACAGTCATTTTGAAGCCGCCTCACACTTTTATGGTTTTTAGTAGAAATGGAAAGTATGCCATGGGAGTTTCATGGGTATTGATGCTTGGCTGCCCCGTATAAGTGAGTTTTATGGAGGGGAGCTAGTGGGGTCAAGCATCTAACCATTCGCTAAAAGTAGTCATAGCTGGACTTGTCCAAGTGAGGATTCAACAAATACTATCTTTCATATCCACAGGGTTGTGCACGTTCTTGGAATCAAAAACACTTTGCTTGATCGTAAACATTGGGAAAACAAACATTCAACATGAGCATCAAATTTCAAACCCTTTAGGAAGAGAAAATACCTTTGACAAAATTCAAGTGCTATTGCTTGCCCTTGGGATTTTATCCTTAGAGGCATCTAATTACTTGGGTTTATATCTCAATTTTCTCTCAGTAAAGTCAACATTAGGGAACTACTGCCTTGATTCTCTTGATTTCCACATAATGGGCCTTATGGGATGAAAATAAATTGAGACATAGACATTCAGTTTGAAACTTAATCAAGAGAGTGTTTTTGGTAAAAGCAATTCATTAATCAAGATGAAATCAATTGAACCCCACACATGTGCTTGTTTATCTTTTGTATGATGGTCTTTTTAGCAAACATTGATCTTTTGGTTTGAACTACTTTTTGGGAAAACCATGTTCTTGAATATCTTGTTCTTGCAAACAAGGTCCCTCTTAGGTTCATTTAGGATCAAAGCAACCAATCATTTCATCCACCTCAAACATCAAACAAATCCCATCTCACAAGAAACTTTTGAACCATTGGAAAATCATTCAAACTAGACTTTTGGAAAATCCTTTCAAATCAAAATAAAAAATATCTTGTTTATCTAAGTATGTGTAGATGAATCCTTCTTCATACACTTAGTTAAATTATCACCTTGTGGACAAGTTTATTATAAGATAACATCCAACATCTTGGGGTTTATTAGTTCATTATCCAAATCAAAATCAAATCCAAATCAAATCCAAATCCAAATAAAATCCAAATCCAAATCAAATCCATAACAAATCCAAAATCCAAAATCCAAAAGTCCTAAAGTCTAGTATTCCTCCAAGGGTCTTAAAAGTTCAAACACACATATCATTCACCCCTTTCATCCTTCATCTCATCATTGGTCCTAAACCCCTTAGAGGTCAACAAGGTCAAAACACAAGAAAAACATGGAATATAAACTTGATTCATTCATCACAAGTGGTCTAAATCAAGCAAACTATCAAAGCCTTACAATGCCAATTGATTATCAAAAATCACATTTATACAATCCATACATGGGATCATTACCTCCTACAAACCTCAAGGGTACAACGAATGCGAGTTTTCCCAATCTAAATTTTGGAACACCTTTCCCCATGATGGATTTAAATCAAAATCCAAACCTTCAAATCTATCAACAAAATAATCAATGCATGAGTTTTCAACAAAACAACATTATCCCACCAAATCCATACATGCCAAATATGAATATACCAAGTACAACTTTACCAAAAATGAACATTTCAAATCTACACTTGGTAAAATTTGGGATAGATATGCTTAAAAATCATACAAATTTTGTTCAAAGTCCAAACAATATGTTAACGACTCCATGCATTGATCCAAGTCAAGGTAACACCATGCAAAATCAAAGTTACCTAAATCAAGGAAATGTGATTCCCAACCACAACAATGTTCAATTTCAGCCTATCATGTCAAATCTAAACATCATCCCAAATCAGAACATTGTCTGAAATCAATCTCCACAAGGTCAAATCTCGCAAGGTAACAGACGGAAATACACACCACTTGGGAAACCAATCAAATCAATCATGCAACAGTTGGTGCAGGAAAAACTCATCACAATTCCCACCTATGAAAATTATTAAGATCCCTTAATGAAACCATCATGGTACAATGAAAATCACCTTTGTGATTTCCATAAAATCAAGGGACACACAACATCGGATTGCATTCGACTCAAAAATATCATCCAAGACCTTATTGATAAAAAATAATAACTATCAGGGACAATGATCAAGATTCAATCACTAGTGAAAACATTGGAAATCTCTCCACCACAATCATTGAAAAAAATGATCAAGATCTATCCATCAATGAACACCTTGGAGATGTTTCTACCTCATCTGCGAACGATCATGTTGAAAATGTCTCTACATCACCTAATAAGTTAGGGGACATATCTCAAGAATTTATTCCAAAGCATGATCAACATCTTTCACCAAGGTCTAGCAATGATCCTTTCCAAGACATATGGACATCCTTTGACCTCATGACATTTGAGCCACTTCCTATGCCTAATGAAGATATCCAAGAACCCTTTATAAGCAATCCATTCTTTGAGATTTACCCATGTCAAGAACTTGATCTAAAGCATGTCAAAAGCAATTCCAAAATCATTCAAGATCAAGAATTTGTATCTCCAAGCTACTACAATGATATAATGGACACTCTCCTATCTATACAAGATGATCACATCCACATAGTACATACTCCTCCATCTACCCATGAGATGCTTGTTGTGGATAGACACATAGATGATCTTCATTCAGAACAAGATTCCTTTACTCTTGATACTATTACACAAAAGAAGTAGGTTATTGATTCCTACAGTCAAAATGAGTTGTCGACATCAGGATCAGATTTATTAAAAATTCAGACTAAGGGCATCATGTATGAAGATATCCAACATTATCCTCTCAAGGAAACAGGTTAGACAAAATAAGATATTCTGGAGCCAGCAAAGCAACAAATTGAAATAACATCATCTGTAGTGGTCATTTATTAGAGAATGCATTCTAAACAGGAACTCTCAAAACAAGTAGAATCAACGAACAAAGGTGCTACTACCACCATACTGGGGGAAACCATGTCTCAAAAAAATGTCAACATAGGGAGCATGAAGAATCCTTATGATGAAACTGATGCCAATACTACAACCAACCATGTCACCAATCTTCATCTACCCATCACCCCATCCACGAATCAAGACCAAGATCAAAAGAAAGATATGAATCAAAGAAAGAAGAACATTATCAAAGAAAAAGAAGTAAAGCATGAAGGAAAAATCAAATACACATGGATACCAAAGAATACAAAGAAATATTATCCCTATCAAACTCCATTAGTCAAAGAAACTATGGGGCAAAATAAAAAAGGGAAAAGTATCCATCAAAGATGTCCACAAAATAAAAAGTAGGCTTTTCAAGCAACATACAAAGTATATCAAGTAGTTGGTCCTAATTCCATGCACACTTCTGTATCCACCCATCATTTCTCATCTTCCCAAGTTTGGAGAGTCAAAGGTTCCAAACTATCAACCAATCCATCTTTTATTCCTAAACACACTCCATCCATGCCTCCACACATGATATCTAATTCTCACATTTACCATGTATTAGCAGCCACCCTTCATCGTAAGGATTTAGAAGGCACTCTATTGTGATGTGCGCACAAAGAAAAAGTTAACCCTAGTGTGAACAAAGAAAATCAAGAATCTCAAAAGTTGCATTCAAGTGCACGTATCTTGGAAAATCAGCTTCTTCAAGAAGGATATCAATGACACATCATGATAGAAAAATTTACATCGACACCACCAGGTGATTCAGCATGAGCTTAAAATCTTTCAAGAAAATAAAAAAATAAAAAATAAAAAATAAAAAATCCAAAAAAATCAGAAAAAGGATTGGAAACAGTAAAGAGAAAAATCGTCCTCTAAAGTGAAAACCACTATGGTGGCTCTTTGGATAGGTACCATGATAAAAACCTGGAAAACAAGTGTCATGTGTAGAATGGAGCATCTACGTGTGCTAGTTTAGGTGGAAGCATCTTATCCCATCCATAATAAATCCAATATTCCATCCATCTCATCCATAATAAATCCATTCATCCATGAACCATTTATCCAATCCATCTTTATCCATCCGCATCCATAGTCCAAATTATCTTGACCTTGATGAAAGTTTGGTGCACACTTTACACTTGCTTATAGTAGACATCTTGACATGGGTCATTTTCATTGATCCTATCCTACCCAACATTATCTGAGCCATGAAGCATTATCCAAATGAGCATCCTCTATTCAAACACCTTATCTTATCACAAGATAATCCATATCCCTTCATCCACACACCTATCCAAGCATCGACCCATGACATTTCCAACATTGCTAGACACTAAGGGTAGATATTTACATCTTGCTTTAGGAATAAATCTTGATCTATATCTTCCAACTTATGTGGTAATTCAAACATTGACAAACGTAAAATCAAATTGGTCAAACATTTGAGAGAAAAAATCCAAATCAGTAGCCCATGAAATATTTTGATGAGAAGACATTCCTTATAAAGCTTCATCTTTCATCAAACATCAATCCAAACAATCAGTATTAGTTGCATCTAATTTCCACTTCAAATGTCACATCAAATCATTCAAAACAAGTTTGTTCCAAAATCAAGCTTCAAAATCTTGATAAATAAAATCCTATCAATCCATCATCATTAATGTAGAGCATCATACGAAACCCCTCAACACCATCACTTTTTCAAGGGATTTCAATCCCAAATAGAATCAGGAGAAGATCAAATATATAACATCAAATTTTCACTTAACTTTCATAAAAAACTCTACCAACTCATCTATCAACTTTACAAAATTCATCTTGTTCCCAAACTCAACAAACTTCATCATAGTCACCAATATACTCATTCTTTAAGGCAACAAAACACTTATTCCAAATATTTTATTAGATTCCAATTCAACTTATGCTTCATCAAAATGTCTATATTAGTAAATAACTAGACTTGAATCATTGAAAATAGTCTATACTTCTCTGATAGCACCAATTCACTTTATTTACAAGGAAAACTAACAAAAATCAATCCTTCTTGCCATCAACTAGTAATAAATGTTTTAAGACGCAAGGCTCATCATATTTTGAAGGAAACAATTTTAGTACATTAGTATATAAATATTATATCTGTATACTCTGCATTCAAGACACCAAGACACAATAGAATCACCATTCCCAAGACTTTAAAAACAACATATACTGCCTCCTACACCTTATCCCAAACTTTGAAACATCTTTATCAACATGAATGCAAAAGTTTCCAACCACTAACAATTCCTTTTGTCACTGTTTCATCAAATTACCATTATCCATGCAAACAAAGCACTACTTGCCAAATAAGAATCCATACCCTAAAGCGGGTGACTCACTCAAACCAAATTCAAAATCCAAGATCCAAAGACACACTTAGAGACACTTTTTTGTCCACAACAAC
>VDFB02042919.1:0-41462 GCA_007258455.2 Sequoia sempervirens
CTGATGCTTCTCTAAATGTTTGTGGATCAGAAAGTGAAGCAAGGAAGGCATGTGGCCCCTCTTGAAAATCTGCCTGAATCTATCTATCATCTGTTGAATCTTGTACCCATGTATTTTCCCTATGTAAAGCATGAGATGTGGGTGAGTATGGTGTGAAAATATCAACCTCTAATGCAATCCTTGAACTGTACGAAGATGAACCCTCATCACTGTCATCACTGTGAGAACTAGAAGAAGAAGAAGATGTTATACTCGGAGTCTATTGTGAATGATCTAAATCATCAGTACTGTAATTTAGATTTGGAGAGTCCACAATATGGTGAGAAGTGTCAAGTATAGTTTCGAGAGGTGTTTCTTGAAACTTAACACTTCTCTCTATAAACAACTCATGTGTGGTAGGGTGGAGTAAGCGATAGCCTTTTACACCATCTAGATATCCCACAAAGATGCAAGGTTTGGATTGTGGATCCATAGCCTTGCAATGTTCTTTTGGAATGTGGGCCATGGCTTGAGAGCCAAAAAATCTGAAATGATCAACTAGTTGTTTCTATCCTTTCAAAGCTTCAAAGGGAGTGATTCCCTTTAAGGTTTTATGAGGAAATCTATTATGAATATAACATGCACAATTGACTGCTTCAACCCAATATGATGGTGTGAGGCCTTAGAGTGAATCATAAAATTATCCATCTCTTTTAAAGATCTTATTTTTTGCTCTGCAATACCATTTTGTTGAGGAGAATATGGAACTGTGTGTTGTAGGTCTAGCCCCTTTGATATACAAAATTGCTCAAAATGGTTGTTAACATACTCACAACCATTATCTATTCTTAGAACCTTGATGAATTTTCCCGTTTGTTTTTCGACAAGAGCTTTGTAATCTTGAAAAGATTCAAATACTTCTATTTTTTTTCGAAGGAAGTAGATCCATGTAAAACATGAGAAATCATCAATAAGCGTGAGAACATATCTATCCTTTGTAAAATATGGATGGGGAAAATCCCCTGTAACATCACTATGAACAAGTTCCAAGACTTGTGTTTCCTTCCATGATTTTCCTTTGTCAAATTTTGTTTTTTGATGTTTTCCAAGTGCACAACCTTCACAAATTCCTTTAGAAAAATTAACCTTAGGTAATCCCTTGACCATATCTTGTTGACATAGTTGCTCAAGATAGCGATAGTTAAGGTGGCCAAATTGATTATGCCACAATTTACTAACTTCATCTGAATGAGTTAGTAGTGCTTTTGGAGAAATATCTATGGTAAAATTAGAGAGGGTATATAATTTGGATTGGTGATTTTCCTCCCCTATTGCTACCAAGTTGTTGCTATGTAGATCTCTTATTTCAACTAAATCTAGAGAGAAATGAACTCTCATGCCCTTCCCTAGATGAGTTATTTGATACATTGAAAGGAGGTTAGTTGATAGTAAAGGAACACAGTTTAGAACATTTGAAAATGTTCCTACTTCAACTTCAACAAACCATCTCCCTTTAACCAATACTAGAGTATCATCCCCTAAGGTGATTAAGGGCATATTGATTTTCTCTAAGGATGAAAACACAACCTTTTGAGAACCCATATGATGTGTAGCACCCAAATCAATAATCCATGGAGATAAAAAATGATGATGATGTAGCAACCAAGGACTTTCCTTTTAATTTATTTCTCCTTAGTATTTTCCTAATTTGATGAAGATGCTTTAACAAAATCAATAACCCCAATATTATTCGTTTTGAGTAGAAAAGTGAGGTGCTCAATTTTCTTTTTCATGCATTGATGTTCTTCATGACCATATCTTCTTTCCTTTAGAAGATTGTGGCATTCCCCAAGAGACTCTAAGAGTTCATTTGGTAGAATAGAAGGTTGATATAAATACATAAAATTCAAGACCTAGTTTGGAAAGTACAAAGAGAATTAATTGATCCTCTTTTTTGTCAATTCCGCATTCTTTGAGTTGCAACTTTAAGGATTTAAACTTAGTAAAGAAATCTTGTAGAGTTGTAAAATTCCTAGGACTTAGACCTAATAGTTCATTTTCTAACTCATGACTCTTAAGTTCATCAATTGCCCCAAATAGTTTGTTAAGAGCTTTGCAAACTTCATTGAGTGTTTTCAAGCTCTCAACATGAAAATTTAATTTAGGAGATAAATTTAAACATAAGAATCCAAAGCTTGATCACATTTTTTGTAATACTTTTCTTTTTCCTGAGCAGAAGTAGGTTCTTTTTCTATACCCATTGTTACCCTATAGAACCCTTTTTTTTAAGTACTAAGATTACATTTAACTTCCAAACATGATAATTGAAAGGGTGATATAGTAGAATTAGACTCCATTGCTTAGGAATTTAGGTTATTGTAGTTTGTAGTAATAAATACAAAAAATAATCTAGAAGTGTAAGACACACAACACCCCCTTGATTATTTTGATCCCTTTAAAGCTAACACTTTATAATTGCAGTGCTTTAAACTTAGGCTAATTTGGAACATAATGTGGTAGTTTATAGGAGGAGTGCGATAATATACCCAATGTATTATTATTCCTTAAAAAGAAAAACCACTTTTGCACAAGTTATGGCCTTTGCAAGTTTTCAACGAAGTGATTTTTTTTTTTTTTTTGAGAAAACTCCTTTTGCAAAAAAATTGGAGAAATAAGCCCCTTTGAGCTGATTGTGACCAAAAGTTATGGCTTTCACAAGTTTTCAGCCAAGTGAATTTTTATTTTTTTTGAGAAAATGTCTTTTGCAAACAAAACTTACATTGAGGGAGAAAAATTTGGAGGAGAAATAAGCCCCCTTGGGCTGATTGTGACCATGGGATTAATACCCATATGAACAGGGAATAATTGGATAAAAATGGAGCCTCGAGTCTCTTTTACACCCATCTTTCGTCCCCCTTTGCTAGATTTGTGCCTCCAAACAGGCCCTACCCTAGTTGTGCACAAGTTGTGAATGGGGGCTAAAAAATTTTGCAAGATCCAGGTGCCTTCAACCCACCTTCTCACACCTTCCCACAATACTCATTTGTGAATTGAAGTACTTTTCAAACTTGCTCTAATATCATGAAGGAAACCTACAAGACCTAGAAGAAAAACATCAATATTGCAAATACAAAGCAAAAAGAATTAAATCACATAGCTTGTAGATTAACCCAAATAGGAAAGAATAAATAGATATAGAGAGGGAATCAAGAATAGAGTGAATGACTCCTTAGACATGAGAGAAGGTGAGTTACCTCCCTCAAATCATGGTGTAATTGAGACACCTCTCCAAATCCACCCAATAGCCTTGACACCTCATTTGAGCATGTGTCAATATTGAAGGGAGGTCACCTAACTAGGCATAAGCTATAGTGTAAACCAAAATACATGGAAAATAAACACTAACACATGGTTTACGTTTCCAACATCCCCCCTCCTTTGTCCAATCAATCTATAACTCATCCTCCTAATTTCTCATCACAACAAGATAATATTTTGTTTGAGCTTCTCAAAGCCAACTTAATTACTCTTCCATTGAAAAACAAATGACAAACTAATAAGTGAAAGAAAAGCAATTCTTCTATTGTGTCTATCATCAAACTTGTGGCTATAGAACTAATGAATGTCATGATTTGAAATGTTAAATTCAACAACTCATTGATCGTGGTATAATTACAATGAAAAGTGACAATGAATGCTACATTTCTCATGATCATTACAAATAACATCTATATTCCTATTATGTTGCTCCACACTATGTGACATTGCCAGCCTATCATTTGGGGGCTCATTGTCATTCATGATGGTACAATTTTAGGTGCAATCATACTTTGTGAGCAACATAATAGTCTCCCCCTCTTATCCTTGTCCTTAAATTTGGTGGGAAAGGGTAGCATTTCAATCCTAATTTTCCCCAAGGACCCATTTCCCCTTTGTTGACTTGTGTCTTTTATAACATGATATCCTTTCTTGCATGGAATTGTTTATTTTACTTAAGGGTTCTTTCTCTTTTCTAGGAGATTCACGTCTTTGTTTACAACCTTCTTCTTTCTTGAAAGTGCATGTCTATTATAAATGATCTCTCACTTAGGGTTCATAATGTGTTTTCCTTCACCAAGTATCCCCTTACGTATCAATAGGGAAGGTGTGAATATTTGATTCAATTCTTTATCCTTTCATGAGATCCATTATCTCTTTGTTGATTTGTGTCTTTTATAACATGATATCCTTTCTTGCATGGAATTTTTTGATTTACTTAAGGGTTCTTTCTCTTTTCCAGGAGATTCACATCCTTATTTACAAAGGAAATTTCTATTATAAATGATCTCTCACTTAGGGTGCATAATGTGTCGTCCTTCACCAAGTATCCCCTTACCTAGCTATAGGCAAGGGGTGTATCCTTGTCTCTTCTCCCATATTTTCCTTTTCCTTCCACTTGGGGGGAAAGGTTTCTCTTTCCTCTTTCCTCTTTCTTCATCCTCTCAAATGATCCATTATCTCTTTCATGATTTGTATCTATTATGATTTGATGTCCTCTCTCACATGGAATTGTTTTGTTTTGCTTAGGATTTTTTATTCTTTCTTGCAATATCTTCCTTGCTTTGGAGTGTATGCCTATTATACTTGACCATTCATCTAAGAGTATATAATGTGTTATCTTTTCTCCTCTCTTTCTAAGGATCCATTTTCCTTGGTGGAGTGGTGTTTTTTAATCACATGACATCCTTTCTTGTATGCAATTGTTTGTTCTACTTAAATGTTCTTTCTCTTTTTTAGGAGATTCACATCCTTTTTTACAATTTTTTACTTGCTTGAACGTGCATGTCTATCCTAAGAAAATTCCCTTACCTAGAGATTTAAAGTGTGTCAAGAATCCCTTTTTCACCTAGCAATAGAGGGCTAAAAGGATACATTCTTGTTCTCCTCCCCCTCTTTGTCTTGAAGGTGTTATCTTTGTACAAGAACTCCTCTTGAAGGTAGACGTCTTGTAGACAAGGTCTCTTCCTTTCAAGGGTATCATCTATCTACTTGTCGGTATCCTTTCACAATTATCTATTCCTTGGCTAGTAAGAGTTTTCACTCCCTGCTAAGGTTATGGCATACATTGGTGTTTTAAGGATATCTACTTGTTTTTGGGAGTAGGTATCCTTTTTCTCTTTTCATTATGCAACCTTCTTGATCCCTAGGGAGACTATGCTTTCCTTAGGACTGTGTAATGTCCCCTTTTTTGTGAGCAATGGAGTTTAGAGGAATTAGCCTATTCTTGATCCATGTAGGCTAATGGGACTTGATAAGAGGATCGTTTGGTAGTTATCCAGTTGCTTGGTTGGCTCATTTCTTGGTCATATGAAGGTTTTCCTATTATCACCATGGATGTTTCTAATTTTGGAAACCTTATTTTATGTTATAATGTTATATTGCACTTTAGGAGTTGGGTTATATTTTATATAAAGTGCAATATTTAAAATAATAAAAATAATAAAATAAAATAATATTCCTTCTAGAAGGTGACTTGGGAAAGTTCTTCTAGGAGGCCGACCTCTTGAGGAAAAAGTATAAATTGACATCATGGGCTTCATTCTAAGGATGCAGATTTGTTGTTGTTGATATTGGTGTTTGTCATTTCATCTTGTGGAGCCTAGGGTTTCTGCAGATTGTTCTTATCATAGGAAACGAAAACTTCCTATTGATAGCAATTTTGAGGGTGTGAAATATCATCTGAATTATTGCAGCTGGGAGGAAGATACTTCAATCTTCCATTTGTGCTTCATTGTAGGGGTTTGCAGCAGTTGAGGTATTGTTGCAAATTTAATGGTCTTCGACCAAATTTGGAGATTATCGATTGTATTCAGCCTATTTGAGGATCTAAGTATTTATTTGCAATAGCTGATGTATTATTGCAATTATTTATGTTAATGCAATAACTTTTTTTTTATTGCATTATTTATTTGTGCTGAAAGTTATATTCAGAATAAAGTTTGCAGAAATATTATTATTCTCAATATTGGGAAAAAAGTTATTTTCTGAATAATAGTGGAGAAGGCAAAGTAATCTTTAATAATATTTGAGAAAAGCAAATATACTCTGTCGGGCATGACTCGTTTTTAACTTCAGTAATTAAGGGGAAGAAATATTCAATTTCTTTACTGGGCGACTAAGTGAAAGATGAATGTTATTCTGACGAAGATCATAAAGGCCAAATCGTGATATTAATCAAAGATTAGCGCTTAGCTAAAGTTCGTGGGATAAATGAAGATTGGGCGATCAAGGTAAAAGGTGCCAAGAAATATTTTGACAGAGCGCATATATTTTCTGTTGCTCCATTGGGCCAAGCCGTCTTCTTCATCCAAGTTCGTGGTTTTTAATTTGGAGCCAATATCGCAATTGTGGAATAAGTTGAAATCATTTTCTTCTTAATTCTATTTCCTGAGAGTCGTGCTCACTGTAAAACTTCTGGCGCTGAATATATTGCATCCTTCTGGGCCATTCGTGGGAACTGGAACTAGTAGAGTTTTCTCGTGGCGCCGTGTATTTTTTGGTGCTGGAGAAGAGTCGTGGTGGCTTAAGAAGTGCCAACTTTGGCATCTATGAGAGCCGTCATTCACTACTGGAATAAATCAAGACTGAGAGTGGAGAAAGCAAATTTCTTTGGGGGTTGTTGTACATTCCATCAAACATCCAGGTCTGAAAGTTCCAAAACAGGGGCGGCACCAATAAGTATTGTTTGGGTTCATCTCCAAAGGAAAGACTACAAGATTTCCAATCAATATTGGAGACAATCATTATCAGGTTCTTTATCATTCATTTGAGCATTTATTTATGCCCATTGCATTGTCATTTTTAGATGCATAAGTTGCAGCTGTAGCTAATCATTGTACTCAGACTTGTCATTAAATTTCAGACTTGGCATTGTTGTTACATCTTCATATTTTCCAAAGAGTCTTGGATAATTCATGTTACATTGTATATGGATTGCAAAAGAGAGCTGCAAGTTGAAGTCATATAGTTGCTTTAATGATCATTTAGAATAGTGCATTAGCATGCATGCCAATTGTTTGTCAAAATTACCAGTTGGCTGTAAGTGGATATTTCACACGTAGAATTCATATAAGAGCATTGTAAATGATAAAGGGAGGTTGTATATGCATCTAGATGATAGTTTAGACATTAAAGTGTTGAATTGTAATCATTTGAAGTCTCCTTTCAACATTTATCAAGCATACAATTAGTCAGATAACTCAGACCAGCAAGTCAGAAGTCTGCATGTGAATTGTTTGACAAAATTCCTTGAGCCTTCAATCAGCATCTTGAAGTCAGATTTAAGCAAGGTCATTACAGACTGATCACCTTTTGTAGATCCACATGGAGACAATCCTTTTTGTAAGACTAATCTTGTAAGCCTCCCCTATGCGCAAATTTTTTTTAAGCCACCCATGTACGCAATTTTTTTTTCCTTTTTAAGCCACTTCTATGTGCAAAAATTCTTTAAGCTGCTCCTGTGCACAAAAGCCTTTAAAGCCGCCCTGTGTGAAAAAACTTTTTAAAGTAGAATTGACTAGCATAATGCAACTTGCTAGACCCTCAATTGTCCCTTCTCTCTTTGGGATGAGTGGAACTAGAATAACATAAATTGCTATCCTTTTCACACTTTCCTCTTTTTTCCTCTCCAATGGATCACCTAGCATAACACAACTTGCTAGATGGTTTGATTCATGGTCTCTCTCTCTTTTTGCAATCACATTTCTTCACTTAATCATTCATATCTCGAGCTAGAGAGCTCCAATTTTCATACCGTTTGTAGTGCTAAGATCATGCTTCAATTCCCTAGTAATCCAAGTGCTCTATGGGATGTTTCAAGTTCATCTTGAACCCTATTACTATTACTTGTCAACAAAGTCACGTTAACAATTTTTTGTGGTAAACATGATACCCTAATTCACCTTCCTGAATTAGCAAGCTAAAATAGGTGGCATATAACTACTTATGAATTTCATCATTCTCTTTGTAAGCCTAGGTTGTTTATGCTCTTTTAAACTAAAAAAATGGTTTTGTAGAGTGCGGTTCCTAATTTTTTTTGCAAGTATTGCCACACTGGGGGCTTCATTTGATAATTTTGGAATATCCTTTTCATTTATTATTTTTGTACTTTAGCTTGCATATGAATGTAGTGTCATATCTCACTAAAGTGGGGGCTAAATGTACCATCCTAAACTGTAAGCACCTAAGTGGTGTACAATATCATGATTGTTTAACACTTGGCTTAGTGTGGTTTCATTCTAGCTTGCATTATAGGACTTCATATTGCACTTAATGAACACCTAATTTGAATATGAGTCATGTAATTCTAAAATCAAGGTAAGCCCTTATTTCTAAGTCTTATCCTTTTTATTTATCCAATTCAATCATTCATCCAATGACATAGGCCCTATGTAACCATTTGTAGCCTTTGTGCTTTATCTAGACCTTGAAATCAACTATACTCCAAGATCCGACATCTCCTTGCTATTTTCGACCCGTGATTTATAGTTGGGCCTTGATTGGTTGGTATAGGTCACCCAGGGCGACCTATACCTCGAGGTTTGGCCCCAAATTTGAATCAAGACCATGTCTCGGTGTTTTAGAGGGAATTATTAATTCATGTTGGCTTCCTATGAGTTTTTCACATAATTTGGCATAAAAAGCAAGTATTTCACTTTAGTTGTGATAATGAAATCAATTGCAAGGTTGAATCCACAATTTGAAGACATCTTACGAAGTAGAAATATGCAAATCAAGGCAAAGATCAGCAAATATGAAGATTCAAATATCTATTACATCAACATCAATAATCAATCAATTGCATCAATATTAGCATGGGACTTTCAAAGTATTATGATGGTGACTAGGAGACTATCAACTGATGATTAGATTGTACTCTACCTTTTTGGTTGGGTGCAGACAAAAGCAAAATCAGTTGTCAAAAAAGGAATAGGTTCTTAGTCCTGTAACAATGCTGCCAGACAAGTTTCAGTCAAAGTTGTAGGGTATAGGTCACCCTGGGTTACCTATACCTCCCAAAACTTGCTCAAATTTTATCTGGAGATTGATACTTGTAGTATAGTTCCGCATCCAAAGTTACAGCTTCTTGTGTAGTCTTGATAGTCAAAAAATTAGACCTACATCAACTTTTTCCTGCTTGGTTTCCAGGTGCACAAGAGTTATTCCATTTTCTCACTTGTACTTCATTTTTGTTATTTTATTAGTATATCATCTTTATCTTTATTTTCAATTATAAGAAATAAAGGAATAGAAACCCCCACCTCAAGCATAGATATTGTAGACACTCAAAATTGGTTTACACTTACATTGCAAAACCTAATTTTAACATGTCTTCTATGTGTCATTTGATCTTCATCATATGTTAACATTGTGTCATTCCTCTTGTTTTTGTTCATTTCAAATCCAACCCCAATTAGTCTCCTTCAATCGCATCTGGTCCTAAATCATTATGTTTGGCATTATATCATTTTCAAATCATTCAAATTGGTCTCATCTTGACAATTTGACCTAATTCCCTCTATGTTGATAATTAATCAGTCATTAATTACCAACCTTTTTATCAATCAGTCCTTTTTGACCTCTTGTCAGCCCTTGTTGTGGCATTCAATCCTTTTTCAGTCATTTATCAATTCATCATTAACCTTAGGTCTTTTTGGCCCCCTTTTCAATTTCAATCATTTCAATTGTTTTCAAGTCAATCTCGGTCAATTGTTTTTAATTTTGTCTTTTCTTGCCAATCATTTATCACTATTGGGACCTAATTTGTCATTAGGGTTGGTATCTTAAATTATTCAAATCATTTCCCTTAGGTTGGTTAATTAATTAATTAATCAATCTCCTTTATTAACATGTCTCCTCTTTTTAAATAAATAAATGAATATTTATTTATTCTTTCACCTTTTTCCTATAATTAATATTTTTACATATTAATTGGCTAATTTGAGCTTAATCATGGAACCTTTCCATTTGGATTCACCTTTACTCTACTCATACTCAAGTGATGATTTCAAGCAATGAGATATATTTATCCTTTAAATCAATTCTATCCATCTAATCCTTATTCAAAAATCTATAAATTGGCCTCAACCCAAATATTTTAAATAAAATACACTCCTTATGTAATGTTATGCTATGAGTAAGTGGTACTAACATATCATATTGGAGCACAACCACCATAACATAATGCAACAATGGTTGGTACTTGGTATTGGTGAGAATATTGTATTTTTTATTAATGTTTACTAATATTTATGCCTAATCAAGAGTTGCATTATATTGCAGGTACAACAACTTATATTGTTTAAATTTTTCATGTATGCTTGCATTTTGTATGTATCTTTGGAATGCTTGATAAGATCCACATCCCTTTCCTAAATCATTTCTTTATGTTTGTATCTTTTTACCACTTGTACGTTTTATATCATCATATTCACTTTGTGTTTCAATGTATTTGCACATCTTATAGTATTTTTACAACACACATGGGTTATCCTACATGGATCAACATATGAGCAACATGTTTCAACAAATTTGGATTAAAGCTAGTAGCCTAGCAAGGTCTCATAACCAATTATCATTTTGAGCACTTAATTAAAGTTTTTTTTAGCTTTTTAACCATATATTTTACAAAGGAATATCATCCTAATGGTGTTTCCACATCCCTTCTTTGATATCCCTTGTATAATGCTAATACGAGGGTTAGGTTTTGTGTATTTAATTCTAGTGGGCCCATGAGGTATTTAATGTATAAAGTTAATTCACCCACCTCAAAATTCAGTTCTTCTTGGGTATATTCTCATCTTTTCTTATTCTATTCAAGATGGTGGAATATATTATCTAACATGATTGTTTCTCTCCTTTGCATTTTTAATGATAAAGTTATTCCTTAACACTTGATAGTCCCTTAACTACATATGCACTTCCTCTTTATTTACCAAAGGGGTAGCTATCTATGTAATCCTTTCCCATTGTGAATCTATCAAGATAGTAGATAATGTCATTGACCTTTTTAGATTTAGTTGGGCCTTGATCATTTCTACTTTCTTCAATAAGATTATGATTGGCTAAAAGTATTGTATTTTCTTGTTATAAATGTGGATCCTAACCATATTGAAAACCCTAAATAACTCTCCACTGATGCTTCTCCTATAGGCATTTTAGGAGGACATTGAGGTGGAGGAGAAGAAGAGTGAGGAGGAAAAGGATGTAGATTGGGAACCCTTATCAAAGTTGATCCAAAATTAAAATGAGGTGAATAGATCTTCATCTAGGTAGAGGAATGTGATTGGAACCCCTCATTAAAGATATTAAAAGTATAACAAACCATTATATTGTGTTGCAAATGGTGTTGAGATATTTACTTATGTAGCCATTTTTTTTTGGTATATCTTAACACTCACTATTTCTTGCCTATTCTTTTGGACTTCAACCTAAGGGGAAGAAGGAATAGGAACATTTGAACGAGAAAGAGGTATATCTTAACACTCACTATTTCTCTTCATGAATTTTGATGAAAATTCTAACTATTTTTTATTAATCCACCTATATTAGAAGATCATCCACTAGTAATACTTATCCTCACCACATATTCATATAGGAAATCATCCTAATAGTCTTCCATATTAGGCTTATCCTTGGAAAGTAAGATAATTATTCACTAGTTGGATTGAATGTGTTCCTCAACTTATACATAGATATATTATATAAATAGTTATATCTTATTCTACAATTTCCACATAGTACATGTTGGAATAGGATTAAGATTCCACCTAGATCAAGAAGTGGAAGTCTATAGTATGCTTGCATAATATCATTTTTAATAGTTCCTCCAATTTTTTATAGATTTCCAAAAATAAAATCTTCTTGTTGGGGTAACTTGGTAGCTTATAATGTGCCTTATGGGATCCTCCTATTCTTATATATGAAAGGTTCTAAATTTTTTGAACCACCTCTCTAGTTGGATAATTACTATTTTTCCTTGAGGAACAACCTTTTAGTTTAATCATTTTCCATGAACATTATGATTGAGAAGATGAACATATAATTCAATTGGTTTTACTTCCTTTAGTGAAATTATTTAATTATATATAGGTATGGTCATATAAAATGGATCCACCAAGTTGCATCTATCCTATTCAATTCAAGCCTAGCAAGTTATCTTTGTAGGAAAGCACGCAAACTAGGTAAAGTTCATATAGAAATATAGCTTCTCAGAACTATATTAATTTCTTATGTATCATTTTATTGATAAAAAAGACTAATCAATTTTATTCTTTTCTAGGATAATGAAGAAGAAAATCCAAGGATAGAATTCCATGGCATTGAGTTTCCCTGCCACTCTACTGAAAAAAGTAATGGCATCATGAGAATCCTCTGTGAACTCACTTCTATGTAAAGCCTTCACATTTTGGAGGATTATTTACCCTTATATATTATCTAATTATCATCATTGCAATTCATGGCTTATTTTATCTTTGATTAATCATATTGGAATGCCTCCTTTATAGCCATATTTTCATACTATGCAACTGTAGGTAGGAAAAATACTCTATCTATTATATCTAGTTTCATGTATAATATTATTTATTGAACTAATGCAAACACTTTCCTTTTCCTTTGGTCATGCCTCTATGCATAGGCCAATACTAGCTTTAGAGACTATACGAAGACTAGGAATGCAACTACTTGAACCAACCTATTTTGGGCCATGAATTGGCCCTCAAATATTCTATCTTCCTTTATATGGAGCCTGTACAAAAATTATTGGAGATTTGCATGCCCTAGGTTTATATCTCCTATATCACTAATTAAGGAGAACATATTTGAAGAAGGTTGGTAGCCTTTGTATTCATACATAATATCTTTGAAAATAATTCCCCTTGCATGGATTAGATATATTAAAAATAATAATTAAAATAATAATATCAAAGGAAAATTCACGAGTTTTAAAAAAAATAGTTGAGCAATCTTTAACATCTCTAAATGTCATTTGTTGAGGTTTCAACAAAATGGTAGTCATTAGATTAACCATAAATCCTAGTTAAAAGGGTTATTGAATAAAACTTCAAAATCCTATAAATAAAATCAATTCCCTAGATATAAAATATCTAGAAAGCTCAAGCACTATCAAAGGTTGGTTAACATAAAGGAAAATGAATGTTTAAAGTAAATGTCTTAAAATATGAGCCCGTATTTATGTTAATCATCAAGGAGTAGAGTTGATGAGAGGACATCAAGAATACATTCCTCAACACTCTAAGAGCACATAAAAGGAGAAAAATTGAACCTCCAAGTTTGAAAAGAATAATTTAGTGTAAAGTGTTAGAGTTTGGGAGCTAGGCATGCCACATACCTAGATTTAAAAACAAATAAGAAAATTATTGAACCTAAATACTAATCATGAAAAGGATTAATTAGTTAAATTGTCAAGGATCGGGGATCCTCCTTAACACTTACCAAAAGTAACCATGAAGAGCTATCTCCACATCTCCAATTTTTTAAAGATATGAAAGATAAAATTATTAAGAATTATAGACCAGAGATGGTCCTTAATGTTTACCAAAGGAAACTAGAGAACTTTTGAATAATGAGGTATCAAAATAAGGCATTATACTGACCATTATAAATTAGACAAAAACCATTGAAATAGCATCAATATGCATTTTATTTTGGGACTGCAAAGAACTTAGAGGAGTCATGATCCCATCTTTGTAGTAATGTGCATGACGTTTAAAGTGGCTCGCTTTATTTCTTGCTAGAAGACTTTTAATGCATCAAACATTTCTAGTCTATTCTTGAAACCTAAGTGGTGGATAATATGGATTACCTAGGATTATATAGTATTAGATAAAGATATAATGTTTGTTGGACATACTTGGAGAAACTTGTGCAAGAGGATATAAATTGATTTAAAATATAATTTTCCTTACCATACACAAATGAATGAGAACATAAAAGTTATGATCACATGTTTGAGAAACATATTGATATGTTTGGTGGGAGACAAACTAAGTAATGGATTTGCATTAACCCAAGTGGAGTTTAAATGTACTAACATAATCAAGTAAATTATCAGTATGATAGCTTTTCAAGTTGTGTATAGGTTTAGCCCTAGACATGTGGTAGAGTTGAGAGTGGAGGTAGAGTTGGGAATGAAAGGACTAGAAAAAGAAAGTATGGCTAAACATATACAAGAGTACACAAGTAGGTTAGAGAATTTGTAGAAGAGTAACATAAAGTACAACAATTGCATTGATCAAAGAATAAATACAAAGGGGTTTCAAGAAAATGGATTAATTTTGGTTCATATTAGTACAGGAAGGTTACATATATAAATATATTAAAAAGTTTATTGCAAAAGGATTGGATACTTTAAAGTGTTCATTTTTTCTTACCAAATGCATATGAAATACAATTACCCAAGTGCATTGGATTCTCTTCTATTTTCAGTGTTGTAGATCTATACATTTACCATATGAAGGAATAGTTGACGAATATGATCTTGAATAGAGGAAATATATCATAGAATATTCACAAGAAGAAATCGACAAAGATTTGTAACAAAGGGTGACTAAGAATACTAGAGGCAACTTGTAGTATGATGAATATTCACTAAAATAGAAGAATATAATAGACTATGATGATGGACACATTATTTCTTATCTCAAATGCTTGGTGCATACATGTCTAGGAAATTGTTGAAAAAGGATTGGATACTTTAAAGTGATTATTTTTTCTTACCAAATGCATATGAAATATAATTACCCAAGTGCATGGGATTCTCTTCTATTTTAATGTTGTAGATCTATACACTTACCATATGAATGAATAGTTGAGGAATATGATCTTGAATAGATGAAATATATCGTAGAATATTCAAAAGAAGAAATTGGAAAATATTTGCAACAACAGGTGACTAAGAAGACTAGAGGCAACTTGTAGTACAATGAATATTCATTAAAATAGAAGAAGGTAATAGAAGATGATGATGAACACATTCTTTCTTATCTCAAATGCTTGGTGTAGACATATCTAGGAAATTAATTAATCAATATTACAAAAGAATAATAATATTTTGGCTTGTTCTAATCCTTGTTTCCTATGTGGAAGAAAATTCTATTTCAAAAAATTTTACTACTAAAAATTTTTCATGTCATTTTAGCCATGTGTGTGCAAGTTTATGACATTTAATGATAACATCTTAAAAAATGTACATATGAAAACTTATTTATGATATTTTATTATAACATCTTGAATGGAGATTATATATGATAGCCTACTTAGGATATTTAATGACAACATCTTCTTTAAGTGATGTTACATATGACAACCTATAAGATAATCTAAAATATGTTTGAAGAGGTAATGAAATCCTTTGAGACATATATAATAAATGATGTTTCTTAGCTTGTCCTATATGAGCCTTTTAATGATGGATGCCACATGAGGAGAGAGAACTTTTGGAATTATATTTTACTAGTCTAGTATATGAACTTCCAAATTGGGTATCATATTAAAGAGATGAATACCAAAAGACAAGAGGAATATCGAAACAAGGTTGACTATTCATTTTATATTGTAGCATAACGACAGGAAGTCCCATATGTACATTGGAAAACTTGGAGGGAAGAATTGTCAAAGATTGTTTAAGAGTAGCATTTACTTTGTTGAGTGTAGTCCATTGTTTTGGGTTCATAGTTCTATTTTAGTTTTTGGAATCTTTTCTAGGAGGTTTTGGAACTATTACATATCATATTTCTATGTTTCATTGCTCTTGAAACCTCTCTAGGGGTTTCATTGTAATCTTGAAATGATTGATTAATGAAAATAGTCATTTTCTCATATCTTACGTGGGCAAATGATCTTTATTTATTTCAATTTTAGCGAATTATTTATTTTTGTCTTTTTTATTATTATAGATCAATATTTGAAAAGTGTGAGGTGTCTAATACATTTGTTAATCCAAAAATATGTATGATATAGAAAGGGTGAAATCTTACTTAAGAAACCCTTAATTTTAAGATATAGATTTAACAATTTGCTTTTTTTAGATGTTATTCAAATGTGAAGATTTTTATTTTTATTTATAAGAGATGTGTGCAAACCCTATAATAATGAGTGGTTAAGCATAGATACAATGGGAAGGTGGCCATTCAATTGACTCCTTCACCTTAACTACATCAAAATCTCACATATGAACAACATAATTCATATTGTTACAAGGATTTAGGGGAAAGGACCCAATAGTTGAGCACCCTAACTTTGCACCTCTCAAAATATTACATGGCAATATCAAATCACTCCCAATTTTTTTATAGTAACTTACTTGGCAAGTCTCTTGCTGATAACTAAAGTTTTAGATCCACATCATCAAATATGATGCCACATCAGCATGCTTTTTGTTGAGGTGTCCAAAATGATCCGGAAAAGGAATTGAGACTAATAGTTGTGGACTAAGTCATGTTTTATTCTTTTGTCAATGTGGCATTATATGATCTGTTGCTTTTCTAGATCTAAAGAATACATTCCATTCAATTATCATACTCGTGATCAACACTAACAATTTTAATGTCACAACTACTAGTGCTCTAAAATTAAAAATATTAGACATTAAATCAACGAATGCTATAACAATTATCAGACCATGCTCCACTATAAGATCCTCTACCCTATATAAAATTTAAAAATATGAAAAAGCCAATATTATGTAGGCCTTGAGTAGCATAGCCTAGTGACAATCCGTAGAAATAAGTAATAAATTTAAATATAACGGCAAGAACAAACGTCTTTTTACAGAATTAGCCTGAGATCACATCAAATCGCCTATTCATACTAAATGTTTGTATTACAACTTAGATCCGAATTCCGTAATAAAAATGGTCACATTTTACACAATTTCCAGAATTAAAATCATTATTTCCCATCGCAAAATTCAAAAAAATTCCATTTCGAACTGAGCTTTCAAATCTAACGAAAAGATTTAATAAAAATTTCGCTATTACCGATTATATTGTAGCATCTGGTCTGCAGTTTGTAAAACATTCCTTCAATATTTTGAAGCCTATTGATTCTTACTATTTTTCTAAATTGCAGATGTTTCGAAAAGCAATTTGATGCATGGTCTGGAAATTTCATTCATCCTGGTTAAAAGAAATGGCCGTAAAATATCCCCCATTTTATTCAGAACAGAAAATCTTTAGAGATTATATTGCAAAACAGAGACCCAAAGAGAAGTAAACACGGACAGAAAAGTTCTTCAATACTCTTTGCGGCGAACTTCATAATATCGAAATGGGCACACTTATGAAAGTGGAAGGCATATGACAGTTTAAATGAACTGCAAAAGAAGAATACGAACGGAAGAATACAAACACAATGTATAATTGAAAATAAATTACTTCTAAGGCTGGGGTCTCATGGGTTTCCGGCTCTATTTTTAGGAGGGGAGGGGAGACGAGGTTTCGAGAAGAAAAAAAATGGCTATAAGATAATTTGGAATCTTCTTTTGAAAAATAGCACTTATTTTTTTTCATTTTTTTTTGTAGATTTAAGCAGGTGAAAAAGCAGTGGGGCTAGAAATTTCCCATCAGCTTAGAAATTTAATTTGCCACTTATCAATTATTTGAGTTTGGATTTTCATTAAAAAAAAACAAATTGAAAGGAAAATGATATTTATTTACTTGTTTTTATCTCTTGTTTTTAAGAATTTTACAAACACCCAGCTTTTCTAAATTTTGAAAAACTTTTAAAGTGAATTGCACTACAAAATTCATGAGACCACCAACTTTAAAATATTCCTAAACAATCTCAGCAGCATCCACTGAAATTTTTTAGGAAGCCCCCTCCATATAACCCCACCCTGAAGTTAATTTTGATGCAATATCAATTTGCTAAAAGTGTCCATAACTCGGGAAAAGCCTGCATTAGTCTCTGCTCTTTTCCCATCACAAGCAATCCTTTCTCAACTTCACCCTCGCCTGAATATCTCTGTATCATGTACTTCTGTGCTGCATTATACCTCGAACGTTGTGTGAAGAGACCTATCCACAACCATCTACCCTCCTCCACCTTCGTTGAAAATATTATATTATTCATGGAAGATATCTGCAATGTCATACTTGGAGTAGTACAATTTATAACATAGCATACAATAACGGCATCCTCAATGGGCAGTCGCTCCTGAACTAATGCTGGTTTGGAGTAAACATTTTTATTAGTGATCGAGTCAACGAGAGAGACAGTCCGAAAGGCGAAAGAGTTTACAAGAGATGCAGCATCAGAGACTGCCCGCGTACATATTAATATTTCTTCAGGCCACTTCTGCAAATCCTGTGCACATCAACATTTAGCCACATCACAATCGGACGAAAATAATTAGAATTCTAAATTCTTAGAAACCATTATTACCTGCATGCTCTGAATGCAACCCTCAACACCTGATCTCCTGTTTGCTCTGAGTTCCACACTCTTCAATTTTTCCAGGCGCTCTAAACTTTCTATACCCTGTACTTCCCACCTGGTATCTGCTCTCAACTCTTCCAATGCTCTGCAATATTCCAGACCTTGTATTTTCTTGACTCCGTAGCAACCTCGGAAAACAAATTCTTGGAGTGAAGCTGATCGTGCAAAGCTGGGAAGCGCATCCAACTCAGAGCACCGAACTATTGTAAGCTTTTTAATGTTCACCAGACCAGCAATACCCCTGATATTCCTCAAATTTTCACATTCCCTCAAATCCAATTCCTTGACTGTAGTTGGTAGAACTTCTATCTCCGTAAGATTATAAATACCTGTAATTTGAAGAGTCTCAAGGACAGGACAACAGTCTTGAGAGATAGAAATCTTGGACACTTTTATTAACGATAGGTACATACACTTAAGTTTGGACAAAGAAAAAGTCAAAGACCCTTGCCCGAGATTCAATTCGCTCGTTGGGCAGCTGAATATAGCCAGTGTTTGTAAATTATTCAGTTGCCTCATTGATATTGGTAAAGATTTCACTCCTGAAAAGAGTATGTAGAAATGTTCTAATTTATTAAGACAACCTACAGAGTCCGGCAAACTCTCCAGCCCGGGACAGGTTTCAATTCGGAGATCTGTCAAAGATGACAAATGTCTAAGAGAGTTGGGCAATCTTGTCAACAGCTCACTCCCTATGTTCATTATTCGCAACTTGCTCAGTTGACCAATATTCATTGGCATCTCCCTCAAGCTTCTGCAACCACGTAAGTCGAGCTCCCTCAACGATTCCTGATTTGAGATGTCAGAAGGCAACACTTCCAATCGCTTGCACCCAGAAAGGTTCACATACTCGAGCTTTGTCATTTCTTCCAGAATGTCTGACCCTAAGGCCAGTTTTTCACACTCGTTTAGGTTCAAATGTTGCAGGAATATCAACTCCTTAAAAGAGGCTGGCAACGATCTCAACTTCCCACACCCCTCCAAACTTAGATGCCGCAGGTTTTTCAAATTGCCGAAACTGCCGGGTAGCGATGATAGCTCAACACACCAAATTAATTCCAGGTGCTCCAGCGATCGGAGAAGGCAAAATTCTGTTGGCAGATCCCCCATAGAACTTGCGCTCTTAACGACTACTTTTTTCAAATGACTGAGACAACCTATTGAATTTGGAAACCTCTGAAATTTATAACAATGAGAAATAATCAACCCTCTTAACTGCACAGGAGCCTGCAGAAAATTTCCAATGAGATGGACAGAAACATACAATTATAAGAATATCGCAATAAAGCTTTACAACAGCTTAGAAGGGAGATGCTTACATCACTGTCACTCTCCCATAGTTCTTCTAGTTGTCTATCACCATTTTCATGGAGGTCTAATACCCTCAAATTTTCCAATGAACTAAATGAGCTGAGATTTCTCTGCCCATCGTCAAAGCACCGAAGCCATAACAACTCTCTTGATATATCACCAATTATTTCATTGTAATAACTTCCTGTCACCTGAAAGATCTTTAATCCAAGCGAAGATGGTGTGAGTTCACAAGGTCCTCCGTTTGTGTTAACCATGACCTTCCCGCCCGGCGAGCATCGAGGAAACTCCTCAAACCCAATTCTGGATCCAGCTGTTGTAGAGACTATTCCTCGAATGCGAATTCTCTTGTCAATTTAAAAAACACAAACAAATCAAATCAAAACCTTAAAGAAACACGTATAGTTTCTCGAAACAAGGAAACAAACAGGTACACAAAAATTGCTGTCATGCCATTGATTAAAGAGACAATCAAATAGAGTATTAATCTCACCTGTGCTTCATTATAAACTTTAATAATCTGACGTGGAAACCAAATGCGGTATGGTGATTGCTGATTTGTAATTTCTCTTCCCAAATCTCTTAAATGATCATGCATTCTTATGTGCTCACCATCGTCATCAATTTCAACAAGACATTTATTGAAAAGCCTTTCCCAACTGTGTAAAGCATTCCCTCTTGATGCATCCCAAACAGTCAAGACCAAATTTTTCTCCTCTCCAATAAAAAAACATGCAATATCTAAGAATATTTCCTTCCTTTCATCATCTAAAGCATCATAACTTACTTTTAACTTTTCTTTGATATTTTTAGGTAGTATTCTTGAGATCTTATCCAATTGTTACTTCCAATAATCTTTACTAGAATTACCATATAATTGTGCCCCAAAAACTTTCAGAGACAACGGTAATCCACCACAAACATTTAGCAAGTCTCTAATTAAAGACTCAAAACCTGGAAGTGGTGAGGACCGCAAAAAAGCATGCCAACAAAAAAGTTGTTCAGCATGATGTGGATCCAGTGTTTTCATTTTATGAACTGTGGAAATGCCCCAAGGTCTAAGCACTTCAACTTCCCTTGGTAGTGACTATGATCAAACCACCCCTTCCAAAACTGTCCTTGTTAGGCAAAAGTGCATCCAATTGTCTCACATCATCCACATCATCCACCACTATCAATACTCGAACAGATCTCAATTGGCTAGCAATCATACCCTTCCCCACTTCTATATTGTCCACTTGTACATCTTTGAGACGAAGGGCCTCCAGTAGTTCTTTCTGCTTAGCATGCAATACATTTCTATCAGCAGCATCCCTAACATCAAATAGAAAACTAGATTTTTCCATAGTTTTATATTTGTTGTTATAAAATTGTTTAGCAAGAGTAGTCTTGCCAGAGCCACCCATGCCCCATAATCCCACAACAGGCACAGGGTGATGGTGTTCAGCGAATTGAATTGTCATTTCAAAGTCATTTAGAATTTCATCTAAACCGATTGGATGTTTGGCAACCACAAACGGCACATTTTTAATTACTTTCAAAACAGAATTAACAATCTTCTTGGGCAGCTCCACCTCATCACTATACATATGCAACAGCAGCGAAACCAAACACTGACTTCAATTTATACAGAATTGAAAGATTAAAAAAAATGAACGAATTTGGTAAAAAATAGATTAGAAAAGGGTAAGGATATTTGGTACTCACTCCTTGGTATTAACAATGTGACCAATTTCAAAGGGAACATTGTAGAGTGCACTTTTCCACTCCCGAAGCTTCTCTGGCGTGTGCCTACGCTTCTCTTCATGCCGGGAAAATGCATCAGCGAAGGCTCCCTTTGCATATCGGACATCATCAGGTTCGATATGGTAGAAAACAGGTACAATTTGAGTGCCAGTTTTGAGCATAAATGAAAGCTCTGCCAAACACCAAGGGGATTGGGCATAATTCTTGGAAAATATAGCTAGATGAAGTGAAGCACTGCTCATTGCTTCTTCTAATTCTTTA
Source organism: Sequoia sempervirens (assembly GCA_007258455.2). NCBI lineage: Eukaryota > Viridiplantae > Streptophyta > Pinopsida > Cupressales > Cupressaceae > Sequoia > Sequoia sempervirens. The sequence goes on from VDFB02042919.1 coordinate 21,796, forward strand.
GGCAAAGAATCCCCCAATTCAAGCTCTTTTGAATCAAGGAAAACCCTTAAGCCCATGTCATTTAGGGTATTATAGAGAGCCGTTGCGAGCGTCTCTTTCACATCGGTGCCACGATGATTAAGAAATACATCGTAGGGCAGCTTTTTCATGCGAGAAGATAATGGGTATGGTGCCATGCCTTGAAAAGCATTTGTAACCTCAATCTGTGATTGACTAATTGTGGTGGATGCAGATGCCATGGAATTGGACTGATTAAGCTCATTCTGTGATTGACTAACTGTGGTGGATGCAGATGCCATGGAATTGGACTGATCTAAACGCGTAGAAAAGAAGCGAGAACACCATTCAAAGCAGGATGAAAATAGGCTTACCACTGAGTAAGTAGCAGGCGAAGATGTAGCAGCTGGAATTGCTTGATAAGCATTTTCATTCTCATTATCTGGCTGACGCCCTGTGTTAAAATCTGAAGTAGATGCCATGGAGTTGGATTGAACTTCGACAGAAAGAGAGAACAAAAGATAGACCAATGCAAGCAGGGTTCTTGCTGAGAAACCGGATTGCAGTCTTTGTAAGACGAAAGGAGGAGCAAAGAGCTTTTGGGAAAAATACCCTACGGATACGAAGTAGGTTGTGATAAAGTTGTCGATCACTAAACATTCGTTGAGTGAATGAGACCCTCTTAGTTGCATAGTAAACCGTGTGTGAGAAAAGGAGAGTCATCTGACAGGCGTGTAGAAGAATTCTAAGAGGTAGACTCACTTCGTACACGAAAGCACGTGGCTCTCGTAAGGAATTTTATGCACCTGTCACTATCATGGAGTACGTCTTCATCAATTACGATAATTAAAGATGCCGAGTACCCGTCTGGGTCAATTGCAATTAGTAAAGATATCAATAGTCTTGGCCGATTACAATAATTTAACACACCTGTATGTTTCAATCAATTACAATATTTCAAAAGAAGAAAAGATAAACAAATGCAAGCTGTCTTCATGTGGAGGAACCGGATTGCTCAAGTCTTTGTATGACGAAAAGAGCGGCTAACTGCTTTCGATAAAGATAAATACCATAGGGATGCGGAGCTAAGTGTGATAAAAGATGACAATGACTAAATGCATTAAGAATCCTGTTCACGTATCACGCAGTAGGAAAAGGAGAATCTTTATTAGAAATCTTGTTCATGTATCATTATCATTGTCTACGTCTGGCTCAATTATAACTAGTACTTGTATTTCAAGGAGGTGCAATGGTTACGCCGATAGTCAGAGATAGTCTAGGTGATTTGTTGTTGATCATTGAGAGGTCTTCTATATAACTCGTACAATTGAGAAAAACATAATTTTTTTTATTATTTTATATGATTATATTATTATTTATTTCAATGTAAATATATATATTATATTATCATATTATATATAATATTAATATGTTATTATTTATATTATTGGTAATTCAATTTTATCGTATTATATTAATATATTATTATTTATGTTTTAATATTTTTTATTATATTTGTATGTTTTATTATTATTATCATAATATATATTATACTTATATATGATTAATATTATTTATACAATATTTATATCATTAAATTTGATGAGGGATATAGCTAAACAACACTAGGGACATTAAATAGTTTTTAAAAAGGAATGAATGAGAAAGAAATATGTGCAACGCATGCACATATATGATTCTATATATATTCATCGATATATTTAAAATTATATCGATAGGAATATTGGAGCACATGTTTTTGGAGCTCCAAATTAAAGGAATAATCATCTTGTCCCTTTGGATTGACATGCCATTATGGGCTTTCTTCAGTAGGTGAAGCCACAAATCATAATAAAAGTAATTTTATGTTTATATCTTAACTTTAAAAACAAAAGTCGAAGTAGCTCAAATAATTAGAAAACATGAAATATAGATTTATTTTTTAAATTTTGAAATGTATATACACCCCACACAAATTATTTAAAAAAATAAATTTTTAACAACTACACATTTTATATATTATTTAAATATATATCTTTAATTTTTTATTTATTGATTAGTATTTAATAATTTTAATTCAAATTGTTATTTAAAATTGATTCTAATTTACCATAGATATGATGCACCATTTTTCTAATTAATTCTAAAATAGCTTAGCTGCTGAAGTCATTCTTGGCATTGAAATTGTATTGGTCAACTTTATCTTTCTTCTTATCAGTGACTCTTCACAATCGCCTTCTACAAAGTCTCGATCATATTGCTAACAAAAGTGGTCGACATATTCCATCGAATTGCAATGTAAGGTAAGAATAAATGTAATTAGGAATAGTCTGAAGCAAGATTAGATTAAGTACTATATTTTCTCCCCATTACAAAAACAGGGCTGAGCCTCAAATTGAAAATTGAAAATTAAGAACTCCTCTGAATGAACTTTCAGAGCTATGAACAAGAAGCTATACAGAGCTACTGCATTTGACGATGTGAAGGCACTTGAAGAATTGCTCCATCAGCATGTGGATATATTGAATGAAGTTAGTTGCAGGGAATAGTGTTCAACCACAAAGTCAGCTGAAAGGTTTTTTTTTCAAATATTGAGAAAACTTTTGCTCGTTATTAGTAGCATGAATCATATGCCTTCTTCAACTTAACCGTAAAAATTAAGGGTAGATATTTTAAATACTTTCATTTTTTGAAAAAAGGTTGCCATTTGTTTAAGCTTTCAGGTAAAGCTGCAGTATCAAAAAAACTCAGACACAGCAGATCCTCTGTAAATGTAGAACAAATCGTGCACAAAAATAAAATTTGTATACAAAAATAACTTGAAAGAACTCTCCCCAAAACATAGTTACAGAAGCAGTAATGCATGGAAACATAAACCTCCACTGTTGCTCTAACACAACTAAATAATTTAACACTCCATCCAGGACAGTTTCAAGGAACCAGAGAGGTGAAAGTTCTGCAGATGTATTGTGTTTACTGGTTGCTGCCCGAAATGAAGAAAGAAGCAGGACAATAGATCTCCATGAGATTTCTTGAATCTATCCAAAAAATTTAAAAATAGAGCAATGCCAAGTAAAACTAACAATTTTCTATATATAACACAAAGATAACTTAAATAATTTTCCCCCAAACCGTAGTTACAGAGAACCGATGTATACTCTAGCACAAAACATAGTTACGGAAGCAATGATGAATGCTCTCTAACACAAGAACACAATTTAGCATTGCTTACAGAACAGTTTCAAGGAACCAGCGGAGTGAAAGATCTGCATGTGGACTGTGTTTTCTGGTTGCCACACAGACAGAAGAGGAAGGCAGCAGGGAATTCGAGCAGACAGTTATCCACAAAGCTTAGCTGTGCATTATCAGGTGACAAATAGAAAAAGGGTGCAGGAATCTGGTCGAAGAGATAATTTCCAGAAAGAAACAAGTGAAGCAGAGGTTCCTTACCAAACAAGCTCGAGGAGGCTTTCAATGCGTACATAAGGGTATAGTTCCTATGAAGTAATAAAATTGCAGAGAAAGCAATGAAAGCCTTGGCATGGTGGCCATGAAAGTGGGGAGAGGGCCCCGTATTTGGTTGAAGCTCAAATCAACAACAATAACCTCATTGTTAGTCCCGTAATTTCTAGGCACCTGGATAGAAGTAAATCCATTATGAGACAGAGTTAGCTGTTGCAGCGACGGGTGATTGAAAAACCCTGACTACAAATCGCCAAAAAGTTGGTTGTTGCTGAGGTAGACAACCTGAAGCATCTCAAGACACAATGTGTCAAAAAGCCGATATTTCTCAGGCTTAGCTCTACCAATGGTTGTAGAAGGGCATTCACTGAAAAGTTACCAGAGATCAAATTATCATTCACGTCCAAGAAAGTGAGGCTTTGCACTTTGCTTAGGTTAGGGAAATCACCGCTCAATCGGTTGCCCTGCAATTCCAGTCTGGTTAGTTTCCTTAAACCATCGAGCACCTGAGGAATCGAACCCTAGAGGATGTTATTATCGAAAGATAACTATTCCAGGATTTGTAAACCCCCCACCGACTCAGGAATGCTATCGGAAAACCAGAAAACCGGTTGTGAGAGAGTAGGAGTCGTTGAAGAGACAAGAAGTTTTGAAAGGATAGGGAATCGGCCCCGCAAAGAAGTTGTTGGAAAGATCTAGAATCTACAGAGCGGTAAATTTGGCGATGGCCGGAGTTAGGTTTGTTGGCATTGACATTGGCATGTTGGCATTGATGTCAACCATTGCACCTAGAATGATGTTATTCATATTGGATATGATGTTATTCAGGACATTGTGGAGATCATTGAATGAGGCATTGAAGTCAGACAGGCCAGGAATGAAATCATTCATGGCATGCATATATTCCAGAGAACTCAGATAGGCATATTTTGTTTTTGATGACACCAAATTGAGATTCTGATTGCAGATTTGAAATGGGTTTTTCCTTAGCTTTCCAACGATATATAACACTCTTGGTAATGTTTGCATTTGACAGGGCAATTCGATCTGTTTTACCCTCTCGTCTTTAGGGTTTATTAGAAATATGCAGAAGTGTCTAAGGTTGAAGGAAATAATAATTAAATAATTATTATTTAATTTTTTGGTCGCTAGAATTAATATTTTCTATTTTCCTCATAACTGGCTAGCGAGGTCAAGTCACTTAAAGTGACTGCTTGAAGGCTTTAATTGTCATCTTCATGATCGGCCCTGTCTACCGATTACCACCTACGGGATAAAGGCTTGGAGTGAGATGACTTGGCAGAGTGATGTGTAAAGGTTGTCAATGTGGAAGATGACATGGCTATTTGGTTGGCTGTCAGAGTGTCGTGGCCTTGACATATGTCAGAGAAGTATTCCCCTCCAGGCGCACGTTATCCACCCATTCCATTTGGTGGATCCCGCTGTCAGAAGGAAGAAAATTCAAGAAGGTGACGTGGTTGAACCATTAGCTATCGTGGCTCCGCAGCTCTGACAACTATCAGAGGAATATTCGGCTCGGAAGAAACGCGGTCCACAAATTCTGTGTGGTGGTTCTAGTGGACCCTCTGCTGGTAGGTTGACAAGTCAAGGCAGGATCTACGGTTATCGTGACTCTGTGGCCCCTGGCATTTGTCAGGTGTCAGAGACCTCCGAGCGCTCGCGGACCGTCCGATCATCCAGGTGGAAATATCGACCCAAGCTATCAGAAGGTTGTCAGGAAGATTCAAGATCAACGGCTCTCGTGAACACAGAGCGCTGATTCTGTCAGAAAGGAGATACTCTCCGGAAGCACGTTGATCGTTGGATGCAGAATAAAGGAAAAGTCTTCAGGGGCTCATAGATGTTATAATCCAATGATTTGAATTTAAAGTTAAGAAGATCAACGACCTATGTTTTAATTGGTGACGTGTATGAACATAACTCTTGGTGCCAATAACAATATGAATTGAAAATATTATTTCTTGCCGACAAAGAAGGAAATCAGATTGTCTTGAAGATCAATCTTTGAAATCAAATTAAATATTTGATTTCTCCAGATTGTCAGATTGTTTTCATTGGTCATACATGTATGTTGTGAATAGATGATTGGTTGTTTGTGCATGACAAACAAATCAGAAGCTCCTCCCATGGCAGTTGTGACATATTGCAGAGACATTTGCTTCAAAATTGAAAATGGTGCATTTAATTCAAATGGCTACTAGTCTCGAAAATGCAAAGGATATCAAATTTCGTGCAGAGCTCAATAAGATTATTCTTCCGATAGCATTTAATTTTGGCTGCCCCTGTTCTTGGAAGTTGATGGAAAATTTGATCTCTCTGTGTAGCTCGAGAAGTACATTAATTCTATAAGTGGTAAAGGATGAAGTAGATGCAGATGAAGACCATATATATATATATATATATATAGAAGTTCAAATTGTAGAACTTATGTTAGTTGGTTGTTTGATGTCCTATGCATATATCTCTGAGTTGAACTGTAAGGTTAATGATCAAGTTTAAATAATAGAGACAAAGAGAGTGAGAAGGCATGAACATTAGAGCTGAATAGAACATGTAGATGTAGAGGAAGTAAAGATTAGAGAGAGTGTTTAGAGAAGAACATACCAGAGAGGTGTATGAAGTCTGATGCAGCTATTGTAAGCATTGTTTGTGTTGCAGAACTCATCTGTAACCAAGTAGTTTAATGTACTTAATTTAATCATTGAAATCAACTAAGTTGGTGCTCATTTTAGGGGTTGGTGCTCCTTGAAGTAGATGCTTCAAAATCAAGGGTTGGTGCTCCTTTGGATTGCAATCCATAAACTAAGTCAAGGATTGATATTCCTTTGGTTGGGTGCCCATAAAACCTGTAACAAAGCTTTCATTTGTGAGGCTGGATTAGGTCAGTAACACCTAGCAATTTTTCTCACCGAGGTTTTTCCCACATAGGGTTTTCCTCGCATATCTTGTGTTATGATTTGCTTATTGTGTGCTTGATGTTCTTAGCCTACTTGATGCATTTTATAAGTTTGATTTGATAGCCTTTCATTGATGTATTGTTTAAGCATTGAGTTCATTGAATCCATTGATTATGCTTACTTGAAGTCTTAGATCATGCATTTATGTTTAAGCCTCAAATTGATTAGATTAGGTAAATTTTGATAACCACTAATTCACCCCCCCCTCTCAGTGGTGTTTGTGTTTGTGTTCCTTCAAGGTTGCCATTGTAACCGGCGATATCAAGAGTGATTTTTGTCACTTTGGCTAGATTTGTAGTGCATCAAATTTTGCAGGTGAAATACTGACCGAAGGCTGTGTCACAGGGATCCACTAAGAAATCCCATGAACTCAGATAGGAGGCCGCGAGAATCGAACTCAGTTTCACTAAGTCTTTGAGCTCTTTCATGGCTTCCACATTAGGGCCCACTATGACAGCTTGTGTAAATCAAATCAGTGTACTATTATAGAGAAAAATCCATTCCCACATTTTCATTTTGGTCAGAGGCTCCTACTTTCCTTCAACCGTAGTTTTGAATCTCTGCAACATGGAAATCTAGTTTAAAGGATTTTTGAATAGCGCGCAAACGCTTACGTACACTCAAAGCCACTAGGAAATACCAATATAATTATTGAACGTGGCAGAGAAAGTACGACTATCTAAAAACCAACATTGTTTAATGACGATTGCAATTGACAAAAAAAAAACCGGCGTGAGACAAATCCAGTGGGAGTTTCCCACATATAATAGCCTATAAGCTAATAATAAAGATACCACACCGCTAGTCTGGGTCACTTACACTTAGGTAGTAAAGAAATCAATAGTTTTGGTCAATTACAATAATTTAAAAAAACTCCATGTTTTAATCAATTGCTATATTTTACAATAATTTAACACACCTGTATGTTTCAACCAATTACCATATTTTAACCAGCCTTAAAATCTAACTATTCAGATTTCAGCTTTGTTTTTTATGTTTTGTTTAATCAGTTACAATATTTTAACATAAAGAAAAATCAACAAACGCAAGCACACTTCTTGTTGAGGTATCAGCTTGCATCTTTGTATGACGAAAGGGGCAAATAAGAGCTTTTGATAAAGATAAATACCATACAGATGTGAAGTAAGTGTTGATAAATATGACAGTAGATAAACGCATTTATTGATTGAGCGTGCATAGGAAACCGAGTGTAAGAAAAGCAGAATCATCTGAGAGGCATGTAGAAATATTATAAGAACTATGTAGAAGGATTCTAAGAGCTAGACCTACTTGTTGGATAAGTGAAGTCCAACCAATATCTTACTCTTTTCCCTCTGCTCGGAGCCTCTTGGCATTCCATATGTGGTGACTCTGAAATACATATTACAGTGTGGACAATGTAATTAATTATGTATGGTTGTAGCTTATCAATTGTTGTATGTACAAAGCATAAATTAATTAGAGATTTTTCTCTGCTTGAAAGTGGATGTAGTTTTTATGGTGAACCACTATAAAATCAGTGTTTTTTGTTTTTGATTATTTTGTGTTTTAATTCCTATAGACTCTCCTACAACTCTGCAGTCACAAGACCTGCTTGAGGGATTGATAGAAACATGAAGATGTTGCAAGCAGGTTAGCCTGCAGTCCACGTGCACATGACTAAAATCACAAGTTCCACACGACAATATGCGATCCCACAAACCTCCTATCAATTCACGGTAGAAGTCGCCATGTGTTGGCACCGCATACATTTGAAAAATAGAAAAGAAGGAACACCCAAATCTCGCCAATCCTCGCCAATCCACCATGTGCCCGTATCACGGATGGTCTCTTTTGAAGAGCATAAAGAAGTAAGGGCATAAGCAGAACATGCCATTTGTTGAAGTGGATGAAGAATGTAAGAGACTCCTAACATTAAGAAGACTGTGATCTCACCGTTAGCTAGCAAAGAGTAAGGGTAGACCTATACATACAATATGATTAAGATTAAAGCAGATGCCAATGTGGAAAAAAAAAGAATTAACACCCAAATCATCTTGACCTAAAATAGGTGGTGACCATACCATTCATGTTTGCTTAAACAATAATGTGGAATCTCTAGCACAAAGGCAGTTGCAACCATTGCCATGATGAGGCATACACACGACGGGTATGTAGACATGGTGGTTGTAAAAATCTCTAAAATCCTGGAGACATAGGGGGAGTTAAAAGGAAGGCCTAGAGGCATTTGAAGGCATCGAATCTTTTAGGTCCCAATATCTGGGGAATTCAAAGGGGGTTTTTTGGATGGCCATTCATTCTAAAAATTATTCTTCAAGAATCAATGTAATTAGTAGCCCATATTCAAACCTTAGCATGTATGTTTTTAATAAAACATTCAAATTGTGCCTATGTTTTCCTTTGAGTCTATTTTATTTTCATAATATGCTCTGTGTCATCTCAAATGGATGCAATTACCATACACATATGTTAGCTTTTCTATTTCATAATTAATCTGTGGGTTATGAAACATGTGAGATTGTTTACTTGTCCATTTTCCATAGCTTAAGAATTAGATTATGCACTTAGTGAGGTTGAAGAACGGTTAACTATTGTGAAAATCCTTATGGATTCAAATCTTTCTATCAAGACTCTACCGGTGCATCCATAGTGAGAATTTGAATATCATGCCTTATGTCTAAGTCACTTTGTGCATTTTTCTCTCCTCCCAACAATGAAGGGTTTGTGGTCTACTATGCTTAATTCCAAAAAATATGGTTTCCTATGTTCTCTATGGAAAGGGAGTTTAAAATACATTGTAAAATATTTTCTCTAGCGCATCACCTTAGTTAGGATTCATCCCTTGCTCTCGTTTCCTTTTTCTCCCCCTCAAAATATGAAGAACCTACTTCTAAAATCTTAGAGGTTGTTTCATAGATCGTAATACGAGTCTCATCATCTATGAAAATTCTGGACTGCCCTACTCTAAGGTGCAAGCCTTTTGAGGATCAACAGTTTTAACTTGCACACTCAGTGGGACCACTAGAACTTCATCGCTAAAGAATTGGTGCATTATTTGGTATATCAAGTCTCAAATAGGTGCATCTTAAAGCACTCAATGACCTAGTATAAGCAAGATTGGGTGTTCTATTTCAATAGGTTATTCACTTTTCCTAAGACTCGTAATTGTAGATATACCATTGACTTTATGCCTCAGTATGGAGATATTCTTTGGACAACAAACTTTTCATTCCCTTGTTTACAAGAATGTACATCTCTTTCCTCCTCATCAATAATATCAAGCCAAAGTCATAGCAGATTTCATTCCAAAACTGCTAGGACCATACTGCATCTTTTGACCCCATGATTATCTATCTACCCATCCTCCATAGGAGGAGACCTTAGAAAACATCAACACTCAATAAATGTTGTTAAGATTCCATGAGCAATTGGAGGCCATTGAAAGAGAATAAGAGCATTGTGAATGGCAGAATCAGCTCACATACCAAGCTCAGCTTCAACAACAACGTAAAGACGCCCAAAGATGGGAATTGGAAGAATTTCAAAATAAATAGCTTGTCATGTGAAAGCTGCAAATTAGGTAGTTAAAGGACAATAAGAGACAATAATGGGAAGAAAAGGTAATCCCAAATGTACTCATTCCCATTTCTTCAAACCATAGAAGTTTTCAAGCCACTGCTTTGCAAAAGCGGCATCCTCAAGAGCTCATTTCTGAACAAAAAATGTAAACTCATAATTATTTTATGATGAAACTTGCATCCTCTTGGTTCTCTATTCCGAACACTATATCACTCTTTAAGGGAAGACCAGTGGTTTGGAAGGAAGATTTGACTCATGGACAAAAGAATGAGGAAGAACGCTCTCCACCCCAAGAGAAATGCAAGGATGTGAGTCAAAAGGAAGATTTTATCCTCCTATTCAATGAGCTCCACTTTTGCACTAAAGAAGAAAAGGTCATTCTCATGCCTCAAATAACAACCATGTTGCAACCCGAGGTGGTCAATAAACTGTTGATTTTTGTAGCTCGAAAGGTGGGATGTGGATTCGTTTTAAAGCAACTTGAGTTGGATATGCTTTAAATCACTTTAAAGCAACTCGAGTTAGATATGCTTCAAAACAATTTGAGTTGGATTTTTAGCAACAACAGGATTTTTATTCTTTAATAGAATGTTTTCGAGTTTGTGAGGATAAGATAAATCCAATAGTGATTTTATGTGTAATTAAAGCCAAAGAAAGCAAGGAAAGATTTTTTCCTTGCACTCTAAGTAAAGCAACTAGGCCCTATAAATGTAAGATTGTTGTAGCAAACTCATATGATATTTTCAAAAGAAAATTTTGCTGTTAGGCTGAATAGAAGATCCAACATTTGCAGGTTTTTCCCTGCATTGGGGTTTCCTAGTATATCTTTGTTATTGTCTATTTGTGATTGGCTTCATGTTAATTTTGCTTCCGTTGTTATTAGTTGTTAATTAACCCAGTTGTGTTAATTGTTATAAATCATATTTCTTTCTGTGAATTTATTGTGCAATTAAATCATATTTCTTGCTGGGTTATAGAAATTAACATGGTATCAGAGCTCTAAACTCTAAATATGAAGCCAAGATTTGTGACACAGATTTCAAGAAAAAAAAAAGTCATCAAATTTTTCTCTCCAATTCTTTTCGTGGCTATGGCAACCAACGTTCGATACGAGGATAGGCTTGAGGGTGCATCTAACTTCTTGTAGTGGAAGGTTTAGATTACATCTGTTCTCAAGGAGAACAGGCTATGGATCTATGCTAGTACAGAAGTAACACCACCAACAAATGATCTTGTTGCCTTAGATTCGCATGAAGTCAAAGAGGCCAAGGCTCAGAGGATTATCCTGGATGGAGTAAGAGATCATTAATTCCTCATTTATCGGGGAAAGACACCACCAAGGTGATGTGGGATACGCTCACAAAAATTTATCAGAGCGACTATCAAAGTTGTAAGATGATGCTCAAGGACAAATTGCATAATACCAAGATTTCCAAAAGCGAGAGTGTGACCTCTTACTTGTCCAAGCTGACACAGGTTAGGGATGAGCTTGCTATTGTTGGAGAGATGATTAATGAAGATGAGTTGGTGTGTATAGCCTTGAATGGTTTTTCAAAGCACTAGGAAGTGTTTGTCAAATGTGTTGTCAGTAGAGATCGGCTACCTGATTGGGCAAGACTTTTGGATGATTTTGTCCAGGAGGAGATCCATGAAGGTGCTCATCGAGGAGATCAGACGAAGAAGGGTCAAGATGAAGAAAATCTTGCTCTTGCAAGCGAGGGTAAGAAGAAGTCCAATAAAGAGTAATAAGAAGGTTCTTCTTTCAAGAGTGGGAAGAAGAAAGATCTAAGCAAGATAAAATGTTTTTCCTGCCATCAGATGGGTCACTATGCCAGTCAATGTCCAAATAAGAAAAATAAGGACAAGAAGCAAGTTGTTGCTACAACAGAGGTGGAAGAGTTTGCATCATGATTTGAGAATAAGTTTTCACTCATCGCCTGTGTTGTACCCCAAAATTAAAATTTTTGTTATACTTAGACATTTTGAAGAAATGAGTAAAAGTCTTGTTAAATCAGTCAAAAAGGTCAAAATTTGGGTGTGCATGTCTTGCATGAAGGGTTAAAGTGCAAATTTTTTAAAATATGACGATCTGGGTCTGCTCAGAGCAGCTTAACCTACAAAACCCAGATCTCAGTTTTTCATCCCTAAATTTTAGGAAAACTGCTATTTTTAGAAATTTCCTAAAATAGTAACTTTTCTGAGTTTTTTTGGGTTTCTCTCGAAACGGATACTGGCAAAATTTTCTAAAAAATAGAAAATTTCTAAAAATGGAAAGTTTATCTGCCAAGGTCTAAACTGATTTTGATTGGTTCAAAATATGTCCATATCAGGCTGGTGCAGTCAGAATCTTAAAATAATCAGTTTTGCCCTAGTGGGTCTATTATGCTTTTTTAAAAGTATATGAGGAGCTCTGAGGTCATCAATGGAGGTCAGTCAACCGCTAGGTGTCAGATTTAATGATCAAGCATCGAACAAAAGACGAAATGATGAACATGCATGTTGAATGAAGAAGGAAGGTGAAATTTACGAAATTTTAACTAAGTCTGCTTGTCATGGGCGCCCCAGGAGAGAATAGGCACCCATCTTTTTAGGGCACCATATGATGGAATTAGGGTTTGAGCTCTCAGTCAAAGTTATTCAAAACCCTCTCAGCTTCGCAACAAGTCCAACAGTGCAGTCAACGGATCATCCAATCACTTGGAATTTGATATGAAACGAAGAAGTTCCAAATAGAAGATAGAATGAAAATCATGAAAATGTTTGAAAAGTTTCTAAGTCTGGAGCAAATGGGCGCCCCTGAAGGAGAAAGGCGCCTAAGCTTTTGGAGGTCTAAACAGATGAATTTTCCAGTGCAGCTTCCAGCATGACTTTTCCAGAACAGATTAAGCTTTTCAACAAGATCACGAGCACGTCAATCTGAGTTGGCAGTCACCAGATGCAGCAGCTGGAACAGAAGATCTAACAGAGCCAAAGTTGAAAGCAAAGAAGAAAAAACCAAAAATGGCTAACTCTGGTGAAGTTGGGCGCCCCAGCTTGCCAGGGGTGCCCAAGTTTTTGGTGCCACAAATTCAACTTTTTGGCAAAGAGATCCCCAGAAGATCCCTCTCAGAATCTCCTCAGCTTCGCGACAAGCCCAGCCGTCAGTCAATCCAAGCTCCGGATCACCAGATCAAGTGAGATCATCTGTAGAAGTGAAAGGATGAAGAAATTAAAAAAATGGCTAAGTCTGCTTAAGATGGGCGCCCCAGGAGAGAAAGGGGGCCCCAGATTTTGAGCCCTGAGATGTTAGAATTTGCAAATACGGCTTCTAAGATCACTTCGTCGATTTTAGTCAAGCTATCCAATGGAGCTGACAATCAGTCGATTGGATTAGCGTAGCTCCCAAAATCAAGATTTCATCAGAAGATCATAGGGAAAACGAAGAACTTGAAAATCATAAAAATGGCTAACACTGTGAAAGTTCAAAGCCCCTGGAGGAAATAGGCTCCCATGAATTTGAAGGTCAAAACGAAGTTTTTCGCCAGAGGTGCCTCCAGGACAATCTTCTCAAAATCAGCCGAGCTTCGCAATGAATCATCTAGCTCGTTCATCGGATCAATATGGAAGCCAGAGATCAAGGTCAATCCAGGGGTCAAAATGGAAGAAAAGTTGAAAAACTCAGAAAAGTGGTTAAGTCTGAATGAAGTAGGCACCTCTAGCCAAGAAGGGTGCCCAACTTGCAATGCCTTAGTGAAATTTTCAAAGTTTTCAAAAGATTCAAAATGGTAAGAGGAAGGGAATGTCCAAGTTCATTGAACAGGACAATTTTAGGGTTTTGAAGATAAAAACAAAAGAAATCAAAACTATTTCAAGCCCTAAATCTATTTAAGACATGTCTTCCATTCAATTTTCATCATTTTTGCAGGTGGCGTCCAAAGAAGAGAAGTGGAGCAGCAACTTTGAGGATTTATTTCAAGATTCAAGAACTCAAGGTTGCTGATTTTTATAAATAATTTTCAGACCAGCAACATAAGTTCTTGCTTTTCTATGCTTTTTCATCTAGAAGATCAAACTTTTGAAGGTGAAGGTCAAAGATTTTAATTTTCAGCCATCTGGATCTCTTCTTCTCAGTCTTCTGAAGAATTTTTCAAGAAACTTTCATCAAGTTGCAATAGCTACTTTTATTTTGCATGTCAATGAAATCCTCAGTGCATTCAGTTTTCAACCATATGGGTCCTCTCAGATCGGTCTTCTGAAGAAAACCCATACCACAACTTTTTCAAGAAAATTTCAAATTCTAGGGTTGGTTGCTTTTTCGATCAGCCATTAATGTTTTTCAAATCTGATCAACTGGGTCCATTTCTAATCATATTCTGAACGAAACCTAGGTGCCAACTTTTTCAGTGAAAAAATTAAAGAAATTAGGGTTTGCTTTTTTTCAGTCAAAATTCAATATTTTCAAAAACGGGCGATCTGGGTTGTCTTGCAACGAAATTCTAAAGAAAACCCATATCTCAGATAAATTCCAAAAAATTTGTCCATTTGGAGATGAAAAACTAGCATTCTAAAAATAGAAAGTTGCTCAAAAACTTGTCTGATCATAGGCGAGTTTATAGTCATTCTTCAAGGTTTTCAATATGGAGTACACTCCCCTTGAGTTTAAGACCGAATCAGCACTATGTCAAAACTTCATCATCTCAGCTGAAGAATGAGAGAAGGTGTGATATGAGAAAAAGGAAAGGTATCAGAAAAGAGTTGTGCAATACTCTTCTGTTGTAAATCAAGCGAAGTGTCAAAAGCATAAAGTTGCAGAGCCGCCAAGTTATCAAATTTGTGAGTCATCTTTTGAGGCAGTGATGTTTTTCAAGAACAAAACTCATAAAGCAACTGAAGAATTGAAAGATCCTCTAGGTTTGATCACAAAATGCGAAGAGATCTTGGAGAATCGGAATATTGCCTTAGATAGTATCAATGCACTTGATCAGGACCCAGTTTCTTGCTTTTTAGCGGATATGATTGAGATTTAAAGCGGCTTTCATCTAGAAGCTTTCATTCTACTTTCTTTCTATTCTTGAAATGATTCTTATCCATTCTTTGAAGAAGAGAAAGAAGATAATTGTAATAGTTGGCATTTCATGCTTTTCTCTCTTTCTTAGGTGTTAGAGGTTATCTTCTTTCTAGATTTAGAAATAAAGCTTGCTTGCTAAGCAAGCCCTAGATTGTGAAAGCAAGGAGATTTTAGGGTTCCCTACTCCTCTACTTGTCTATAAATAAGAGCCTTTGCTCATTAGTTTCTTTAACCATGCTAGTGATAACAAAACGTTGAGCCTATTTTGCATTCTATTTGTTATTCAAGTGTCGTTCAATTGTGTTGTGATAGCAAATTGTTGAGCCTCTTTAGCCAACAAGGAGTTAGTGTGATTGTTGTTTCTATTGTGTAAGAATAAGATTGCAAGCCTCTTTAGCTGCAATTTCTTATTCCAGGCATGTTAGAAGTGATTTTTGTTCGAGTTAGGAGTAATAAAATCACTTGAGCCTCCTTTGCCTTGATATAAAATCTCTGATTTTCGTTATTTGTGTTTTACTTTTATGATCTTGATTTCAACCTACATTGAAGTGTGTAGATGTTCGTTGAGAAAGAGTTTATCGAAGTATTTTGTTAGAAATCTACCTTGTTCATTTCTAGTTTCTCTTGCTCTGTTTATTACTTGAGAAGTTAGAAACGTCTTTAGTTTAAGTTAGTCATAGTTGAAGTTCTTAAATTAGAAAATCTCAGCTGTGGTGTTTGTGTTTTATAAACCTTGTGCTCTAGCTAATCAAAAAGATAGGCAACTTAGTTTTAGTTTACTTTCTTGAATACCATCAGCAAGAGGGAGCTTCCCCTCCTAATTTGAAGAGCAGTTTATCTGTGCATAGCTGTCTGTTTCAAATACGCATTCCAGAGGTGTGAATTTAAACACCAACAGTTTTCTGGCGCCCACCATGGGGCATGAGGCATAAAACAACAAAGAAAGCTTAGGCTTTATGTCACGGGTATGACTATTTGGCACCCTATTGCTTGATTCAGCAGAAGCAATGGGTGATAACAACAATAATGTTGGAAGGAACCTGAGACATCCACCCCGATTACCTTGGGGTAACATCATTGGACCTTTGGCTTTGCAGGAACATCATGAATTGCCTAAAGGGTCAAGGAAGCACTTTCCACAATTTTATGATGATGGGACTCAACACCCTGATGATCATTTTTCAGCCTTCTCAACGGCCTGCACCATCTTGCACGTGGAACATGAAGACATCACAGTGCGTCTCTTTGTGGAGACTCTTGTTGGGAATGCTGCTGATTGGTTCAATCACCTGGAGTTGGGCATTATCACAAGTTGGGCAACTATGAACGAGAAATTTTTGGTGAGATTCAAGACCCCTGAAGACAGTCATTGGTTGTTTGCTTAACTTACAAATTCAAAGATGAGTACAACGAGCCCATGAGGGAGTTTGTAGCAAGATTTAATCGTCTTGTTACATGACTTTCTTTTACACTTAATCCATCACCGGAGATTCTGATTAGCTGCTTCATAAATGCTCTTCCATCAGAGATAGCCTTCTCCTTGAAGACGGCAAAAGAAACAAAATTGACGGATGCACAAAGACATGCCATTGAGCTGGAAGATAATATGATCACTTCCGGCATAATGAAGAAGGATTCAATCAGGCCTCTAGTTTAGAGTTTTGCAGATCCACTACTACAAAAGGCAGCCAATGAGATGCTTGCACTACCACCACCGCAATATCAACTTCAACAACAGTATCAACCTTAGCAGTCGTATCAACCAAGGAGAAATGATTTTCAGCCTTACAACAATTATAGGCCACGGTTGCTAGCACCTCCACCAAGAGAAACAGTTGAAGTTGCACCACACGCAGTATTTTGTTCCTTTCATGATATCGATGAACATACCGGTTCTACATGTCTTGAGAACTTAAGAATGAATTAGATTATGGGATATGCTGATGCTGCACCCAGTTCCAGTTTCATCCCAACACCAAGTTCGAGTGTTGTCTCACCACAGACGGACAACTTCGATGGCGACTCCGCAGCGGGATATTTTGAACCCGTTATTGAAGAAAAAGAATACTTCTGCCACTGCTCTCTTGTAGCAAATCACGAAAGACACTCTTTTCCTATGTTTACAAGTGCTTTGTACTTGCAAGCACAGAAAGAAGAAGAGAGGTGGAGAGCTAAAGAACAATTTAAAGAAGTAGTTGCTCAAGACCCATTTCCAACCAAGCTTGACATTATAGACTCCTTGATGAAGACAAGAATGCAGATTTCTCAGTTGGAATATCTTCGTGATCATCTTGAGCAGCTGGATAGAATAATACATGTGAAGAGAGAAGCTTCAATTCAGCCTACATTGCTCAAGTCATCTGTTCCAGTAAAAGAAAAGCCTAAACCTTTCTATATATCTTTGTATATATGAGGGTTTAAATTGAGCAATTGTATCATTGACTCAGGTGCCTCAGACAACGTGATGCCTCTACAAGTGATGAAAGCATTGGGACTCTCATGCACAGAAACTTAGAATGAGTGTTATTCACTCCAGTCTGAGTCGGTACCATTGGTCGGACAAATGAAGAGCACTCAAGTAAGGTTGGTTGCATGTCCAAAGAAAAGAATTATGATGAATATCCTAGTGGCTGACATTCCACCCAGCTACGGGATGTTGTTGAGCCGAAGCTTCTGCAGAGATCTTGGTGGTGCAATGCAATTAGATTGGTCATCCGCAATCATTCCTGTGGAGGAAGGTAGAATCAAGATAGAACCTGAACCCAAATCCCAATTCATGGTGGTAAAAATCCCAAACCCCCCACCCCAAATTTTGTATCAAGGAACGGGTCTTGGTAATTATGTGATGCTGTCAGAGTTAGAAAATGAAGACCAGAACATTCCTTGTCCAGAAAAGAGACCGATAAAGGATGCAAATTTATGGACAATACAGTTCGATGGGGGTGGTGCTAATACAAAATCAGAAGCAGGGGAAGTGATCATCTCCCCTAAAGAACAATTGTACCCATTGTCATATGGCCTGCAATTGGAGATTACTAAAGTTGAAAAAGAGGCGCTTTTGTTAGGCCTCAAAAATGCCAAAGACATGGGAATGGAACTCCTATGTGTTAAAGGAGATGTGGCGCTGATCGATGAGCCAATCAAAGGATATTTTCAAATCAGAAAGGATCATCTACGACATTATAGAAATCGGGTGTGGAATGCAATTGATTGGTTTAAAGAGTTCGACAGTAGAGACATTCCAAAGATCAACGGTGGAAACATCCCAAAGATTGACAACAGAGAGATCCCGAAGATGAACGACAAGAAAGTTGGTGACGTAGTGGTACCTGTTTCCTTCTCTGCATCATATTCTGAATTTTGCCAAGGTGCCTCTGGTTGGACGTACGAAGATATGAGAATCATCATTCGAGAAGATTTGTCTCCTGCGATACCCAAGAGAAGAGAAGTAAAGCCTTTCAGGCATAAACGACATCTTTCAAAGGTGAAGTAAATCTTTGTAAAATATTTTTCCTTGTTTTTCGTGATGTGTTTCCCCTTTCTGTGATGTTTTTGTTATGTTGTGCTTCCCCTTTCCGTAACAGTCCTGTCATGTTTTAGGTAACTAGGAGTCTTGTTTTAGGTGATTAGTAGGGAAGTCCAACTATTAGGTGATTTCTAGGAAGTTCGGTTTTAGGTGACTAAGAAAAGTCTTGCAAAATAGGTGATTAGGAAATGATGCTGACCCCGATACCCAATGGACAAGGCACTGGTCTATGCTTAAAACTCTAGAGATTCTATGGTTCTCCTATGCCGTAAGTATCCGCCATGGTCCCCAAATAGAGCCAATGTTGTACCCCAAAATTAAAATTTTTGTTACACTTAGACATTTTGAAGAAATGAGTAAAAGTCTTGTTAAATCAGTCAAAAAGGTCAAAATTTGGGTGTGCATGTCTTGCATGAAGGGTTAAAGTGCAAATTTTTTAAAATATGACGATCTAGGTCTGCTCAGAGCAGCTTAGCCTACAAAACCTAGATCTCAGTTTTTCATCCCTAAATTTTAGGAAAACTGCTATTTTTAAAAATTTCCTAAAAATAGTAACTTTTCTGGGTTTTTCTGGGTTTCTCTCGAAACAGATACTGGCAAAATTTTCTAAAAAATAGAAAATTTATAAAAATAGAAATTTTATCTGCCAGGATCCAAACTGATTTTGATTGGTTCAAAATACATCCATATCAGGCTGGTGCAGTCATAATCTTAAAATAATCAGTTTTTCCCTAGTGGGTCTATTCTGCTTTTTCAGAAGTATACGAGGAGCTCTGAGGTCATCAATGGAGGTCAGTCAGCTGCCAGGTGTCAGATTCAATGATCAAGCATCGAACAAAAGACGAAATGATGAACATGCATGTTGAATGAAGAAGGAAGGTGAAATTTACCAGATTTTGATTAAGTCTGCTTGTCATGGGCGCCCTAGGAGAGAATAGGTGCCCATCTTTTTAGTGCACCATATGATGGAATTAGGGTTTGAGCTCTCAGTCAAAGTTATTTAGAACCCTCTCAGCTTCGCAACAAGTCCAACAGTGCAGTCAACGGATCATCCAATCACCCAGAATTCGATATCAAA
>VDFB02042921.1:0-65131 GCA_007258455.2 Sequoia sempervirens
TATATATTTTTTCTTAAAAATTCCTAAGGTTTTCAATTAGGAGGAGATGGGTATGTTGCAAGGTAAATTGGAATTACTTGTTGATGGTCTTGGCATTTCCATATATGTCGATATAAGTCCTTGCTTCCAACCTCGGCACATTGGTGTACCAACCATACTCTAGATTGAATTTTATCTGTTACATTGTATAAATTAGAATCCCAATCAATAAATAGATTCTTAGAATTAATATGGAGAATAAAAGTTAATGAATGAAAACCTCTTTTGAGATATTAGTATTATTAATATTTGGTAGAGCTTGTTTTAAATATGTAGTAGAAAAGGATTTTGCATCTTCCAAAGCTTGTTCTCTTGGGAAAGCAATAAGTGAAGCTCGGAATAAATTCAAAATGCTTGTTAACTCCTCATTTGATTCGCTGTTTGAGTACAACAATTTTCCATCTTTACCCTTGAACTGCTGCAACATGTCTGGTATGATATATCAAGTTAGAAGCCACTTCATACTTTGTTAATGTAACCAAAAATATATCTAATATTAATGTTTGGTACTTCTATAAAATGAAAAATTATTCTATTGATAAATTCATTTAATAAATTTGAAAACATTATTATAGTTTAAAAGTAAATGTAAAGATGCTCAAATTTCAAACTACAATAAAAGAAAACATTATTTTAAATTTTATAATTTAATTACATAATAACCCTTTACCTTTTCTAAGAAAACATATTCAAACAAAATCTCAAAAAAAATCTAATTCATTTAAAAATTTACCTATAAAAAATGAAGCCTTATTGCTCATATATTATACTTAAATATACTACTTACTTTCCTCTAGCCCCTTCTCTATTGTCTTGATTTGATCTTTCATAGATAAGGTACGACGTTTATAGTTATGTTTCTATTTTCCAAACAGAAATGATTACAGATATCACCTGAAGAGACACCATATCTGTGTAGGCGAAGAATTCGAAAACCCAAGGCCGTGGTATTGAGATCCACGCAAGGACTCTCTCTTCCACATCCAATGCCTTTATCATTCCAATACCTACTATTCAATCAAATAACTCTTACACTATTTACTTGAAGAAAAGAAACATAATGTAAATCCTGAATCTTAGAGAGACAAGCAAACCTGTAAACATAGTCAAGAGCTGCTTTTATTTCATTTTGAAAATGGCGGTCAATTCCAAGGCGTTCTACATCGTCCACCAGTAAAAGACGCTGATACAGATCGTCTGTAGGTGAAGAGTGTAGATGAAGGGCATTGAACATGTCCTTTATCTCCTCAATCAGCTTTTCAGCACTTTCACCATAACAGGGAGCCTTCACCACAGATCAAACAGATTAAGAAAAAACAAATCAAGATCTTCTAAGAAACTTTGCACCCCTTAAACACAGTTCATATTAGACAGTAAAGTAGCTTACGTCATAAGATCTGGGGAGGGATTGTAAGAAATCATCATCCCACAAGTTGGGGTGATGATTGCCAATGCGCCGTGTTATGCCTTTATCATCAGTGGTAATAAACGCCATATTCACAGGAATTTGAGCAACTCTGCGGCGTGCTAGTATTTTGGCTGGTGGGTATACTTTGCTGAACAGCTTATGATGGGGAATACAAGGCTTATGAAATGGTAGCTTCTGTCCAAGCACAGTGGAAGCCAGAGGCGTAATGCAACCCAGAAACATTTTTGAGACTCAAAAGAAGGATCTTTTTGTGTGTTCTGGTGAAGCTTGTCATCCACTCCAATTTATAGAACTTCCATCAAAATCTGAACGGCTGATATTAAGCTTGCGTATTGCATTGTGTAACTTTATAATATTTTAATATTTGGTATTCCGTATACCAACATTATTAAAATTGCTTTTGCTGGCGGTCCCATAAATTAATAATTTATTGAATATCAAAAATTTACTTTTGTTGGCGTTCTCGTAAATTAATAATTTATTGAACATCAAATAGACGACGTTTCGTCATGCTCGACTGTTTCCAAATTGATTGACTGACAAGAGTGCTTAAAAAAATAGAGAAAATTCAATTGACTGTATAGGAAGAAAACGATTCGTTCAAATATCCAGCTTGGAGACAAAAAATACGAAATGATTCGTTTTAGGAAGAAATTATAGGTTTGCTGTTCCGTACTGAACTGCTTTTGGAGCGCCTATAAGGGTTTAGATTCATGCTTGGGCGGTCCCATGGTTCCTGTCTTTTTTTTGGTAAATTTTTATTTTCGTATTATTTTTAATAAGGTTATGGCAGTTTCTATTGTCACTTTTCAAAACTATCAATCAAGTATAGTCTAATAAAGTAAATGTATGAATCATTACTAGGGGAGATGTCCCGGTTACCACACCCTTTTAATTACCGCTCATTCCATGTGTGGGTGGTCCCATTCAATTGCCTATAAGGGTTTAGATTCATGTGTGGGTGGTCCCATGGTACATGCTCTTTTTTTTTCTAGGAAATTCTCATGTCTTTATTATTCGTAATAAAGTTCTAGCAGCGTCCATTGTCACCTTTCAAAACTATCAATCAAGTATAGTCCAATAAAGTAAATGTATGAATCTTTACTATATTTATATATGTTTTCTAGAAATGCTTTTCGAATACCTATGAGGGTTTAGATTCATGCACGAACGGTCCCATGGTACGTTCTCTTCTTTTTCTCGTGAATTCTCATTTCCTTATTTTTTATTTATTTTTAACTTGCATGTTTTTACATTTTACATTGATGTTTATTAAGGGGGTTACAATTACAACACATAACAATTTTTTGCTATTATTTATTATTTAATGAATATATATAGGTTGTTCTCATATTCGATCCTAGTACATGTTGGTAGCATGCCAACAAATGTGAATTAGATAGGTTACATAAAAGGTAGGTGAGCACTTCAACAAATAAATAAAACTAACAAAGGGTTTAATGCTAGCTAAATTATTTATGACATGTGACCCTAAAAATATTCTATAACACATTTTATTTATTCCAAAATTCCATATATGTCATAAATAACATTCAAACTAGTGATAAATGTATCCATCATTACAAAACTATTTTTAAAAGTGGAATATTATTTCTTATTACACCCTCTAGCTCTCAGTCTCCAAAAGATAAATTACATATGAGAATGGTGAGAAAATTATAGTTCAACTCAAGCAAACTCTATCTACCATAAAAAAATGCGCGCACATTACTCAATTAAACATGAGTTTCTAACTATTCAATTATAGATTATATTGTAAATAGTTTAAACTTCAAACTAAGAGAATATCTTCCATTCATGAATTTCTTATATTGAAACAATTGGAAGATCTTGTTGTTGTACCAACTAAATCATATTAAAGTCCAACTTTGCTAATTCTAATTGCTTTGAGTTGAAAATACTACAACAATTATAACATTATAATTTACTTCTTTTTAGAGATCTTTAAGAAGATTTGAAACATCCAAATCTATGTCCAATTAAATTTTTTAAATCTTTAATGTTAATTTTGAAAAGTTTTATAGTATGATATTTTGAATTAGGAGAAGATGAGTATGTTACCAACTATTGAATTTACTTATTGGTGGTCTTGGAATCTCTATATATGTCAATATAAGTCCTCCATTTCAACCTAGACACATTGGTGTGCATATCATACTATAGATTGTATTTTATCCATTACATCACATTAATTAGAATCTAATTGATAAATAGATTTATATGAAAAATATGAAAAATATTAATGGACATGGATACCTCTTTAGAAAGACCAGTATCGTTAATATTTTTGGCAAAGCTTGTTTTAAATATACATAATAGAAAAGTCAATGGTACCATTCAAATCTTTCTCCTCCAAGAAATATAATGAGTGAAGCTTAAAGTAAATTCAAAGCATTTCTTATCTCCTCATTTGATTGACTCTTGAATACAAAAATAGTCTTGCAACATATCTACCTTGATATTAAGTTACAAGCAATTTCATGTTTTTTAATATAACTTAAAGTAAATCTACTATTAAGGTTTAACACATTCATGAGAAAGAAAATATGTTGTATTGATAAATTCAATAAAAAAGAATAGAAGGGTTACTATTTTAAAAAAATAAGTGCAAAGATGTTTATGTTTGAAACTATAATAGAAAAAAAAACTCTATATTAGAGTGTAAAATTTAATTACAATAATGATCTTCTATCCTTTTTAAGAAAATATATGAAATAAATTTAAAAAATAATTAATTCAAAAATAATTTGTTATAACTAATTAGAAATATATATGTTAACTGTTAACATTTTCATTGGATGCATATTAATCAATTACACAAAACTTCTATGAAATAAGAAAAGGTTGCTATTGGATAATTGAGTTAAATATATAAACTCATTTTCTTCTTTTATTATATATCATGTTAGAATAAATGTCGTATTGATAGGAATTTGAGCAACTCTGTGGCATGCAGTATTTTGGTCATTGGGTATTCTTTACTGAAAAGCTTATGGTTAAAATAAGGCTATGAAGAGTTAAAAAAATAAATTAGCGATGTTAGAATCTCATGCCAATGACTTGGTGTTTCAAGCACATTAGGGAAAGTTATATGTGTGTCCTTACTTTTGAACTCTTAAAACCTATTTACTAAAGAAAGAGAGTGTCTATATTAAAAAATAGCTTCTTTTCAAGTGTAGTTCTTGTTAAGGGCTAGAAGGATAGAGTAAAATACAGAAGTATAGGGTGTGAGGATGCTAACAATGTTATGGTCTGGTTTTAAACCTGTCAATTGCACTATTATTGGCATCTCAATATTTAAAGAATAAAAAGAACAACTTAAATCATTTTTGCTACCTATTTTGGATCTTACAAATATGGACTTGGAACTATTGACACTACCTTTTCTTGTGCTCACTCTACTTCTAGTCCATACATTACTTCTTCTTCTAAAGGTGTTTAGACTAGATCATACACCAAACCTTGGAATTTATTTATCTACCACTGTATTAAAGTGGTTGCCTAGTTTTGAATTGCCCGAATAGTTATATTTTTATATTTTTGGCTCAATAATGAATGATAGAATATTGATCTCATTCTCAAAATGGAAACAAAACTATTCTAGCATCTTTAACTATCCCATCTACTTCGAGATCAACTTTTGCATTCACAATTTTTTTGTTAGTATCTAAATAGACTTTCACTACCATAAACCATTTGACATGTCCTTTCAAAGTGAAAAATAAAACATCTAGAAACATTTGATATGCCACCTTTCACAAGTATCAATCAAATATTAACCCAAAAAATAATTACAAAAATCCAAGATATATCTATTCACTCCTAGAATCATGTATCTTCACATTTCATTGTTGTTTCATAGTTTTTTAATAAACTTGTAAGAAAAAATCTTTTTTTTTCTTGTAAATTCCTCTTCATTATACATTGATGTTTATTGTGACAACAATGAATGCATTCTTGCAAAATGCATCATTTGATAGTAGTGTAAAGGTGTGAATAGTAATACTTTGTGTTTTGTGCATTATGAGGTCAAACTAACTATTGATCATCAAAGCTTGCGCCTCTCCGACAATGTTATGGGAAATTCAGTGAGTGGGGGACAAATTGCATCTCATTGAATACCTCCAGGTTTTTAATACAAAGCCGACTCTTCTTTTGGAGTTTTCAGATAAGGGAGAAAAGAAATGTAAATATAAAACATAAAAGGTGATGCACAAAAGCTTTTACAACATTTCAAACCCAAGTTATTCCTATAATTGATATAAAGGACACATAACGCTAGAACCCTTCATTGTTGGAAAGAGAACAAACAACAAAGGATAACTTTAAGCACATTACAAACTTTTAGATATTTTTGAAGGCAATGTTCATTGAGGTCTAATCAAACATAAAGATTTCTTAGAGTAAAAGAACAATATTTCAGAAATTACAACTATATCTCCTAATACAACGTAGCACAACAGAATAGTCTTTTTTTTAGAAAAATAGAAAAAATCCAATGACGTAGTCTGATTCTCCTAAAATACTACTCCATCACACAATCATAAAGCATAAAAATCCGCTATTTAAACTACCAGATTATGGCTTGCAAGACATAGTGTTTCATTCAAAATGACAATATAAAGGAAGAAAGCTTGAAAAAGGCCATACATGCATAGTCTCAATGAATTTCCCTTAATAGTTCATATTTTTAATTAAAACTAAACTTTCAAACAAAGGTTGGATGGCAATCCAACAATAGCTTAAAACTTAATAGATATAATTTGCTAGAATAAAGTAGTTCTATAACTTGCTTCTAAAAAATAGTTCTTAAATTTTTTTAGAAAAACTAAAAAGAAACACTTTTTCAACAAAGAAAACAATTCCTCCTAGAAGAATTCTCCTTTTCTTGTGTTGTCGCCCCCCTTTTATAGCTGCTGAAACAAGAAAACACTGCCCCAGCTCATAAGTAATTGCTGCCAGATGTTGATACCTAATAGCTCACGATCTAATTTCGTAACCCCTTGGTTAGGTCACAAAAGATCTTTGCATTAACTCTTCAGCTACTACATTAATTCCTTTCAGATATTTTAAAGAAAGAGGCCTATACCCGATCAAATATTAAAAATAATAGTTGAGCGAAAGAATCTTGCTGACTAATTGCATCATCTTGATGCATCGAATGGAAGCTTCCATCCAAAGAAACGAGCAAAAAGAAACTAACAAGTTCAGTCAGTCTTTAAAAGATATTACTTTAAATGACATAATATCCCTTTGATAGAGAGATGACACGTCGCGTAGTCAGAAACTTATGCTTTCCAAAAAATCTTTTTGTAGCAAATTTCTGCCATCCCAACACATGTCTTGGGTGCTCCTCCAAAAAGAAAAATGATAAGGGAAAGTCGTGCAACCACCCCGTGGCACATTGCCCTTCTTCAACTCTCCTTGCCAACACCACCTGACAATCTTTACACTTTTTAGCAACCTTATGGGAATTGATAATTTCACTGGCCTTGATATAGGTGGTTCTTCGGTCAGCAATTCCAGCATCTTTTAAAACCTCATCGAAAGCCACACAAAGTCTAGAAATGAAACTTTGTGACTCCGTCACTCGAGAGTCACATATTTGCAAAACATGATCAGTCATTGAGCCAATTTTCCCATTTATTTCCTGGACCTCCTTCAAGAATTGAAAAACATGCCTAAGAACAAGAATTGCAGTTGCAATCCACTCCTAATGCGAAGATACTAGTCTTTTTAACAATGGGAGGAACCCGATCCCTCGAACGGTAGCCAACTCTTGATTGAGCTGAGTCTCCTTAGTCTTTGCATTTTCCTCTTTTTGACCCTTTTTCTTGAGTGTCTGCTAGTTCAGAGTTTATTCTTCATACCTCTAAATAATGGGTCTGCAATGCAGACACAACCTCTTGTTTCTCTAACTTCAATTTTTCTATGTCTGCTTGTGCCTTTCTAATAGCATCAAAAAATTGAGATTGGACATTGCTTAGCTCATTCTGTAAATTTTCTTGAGTATTTTTGTATCATGCGTTAGTTTGATGCTGGATGGCGAGATCAACTTTTAACCTCTCAATTTCGACATGTAGCTGAACCTGCTGGCTTTGCACTTCTCCAAGTAATCTTAAGTCTTCCCCTTGTTTACTCTGAATCTGCATTATGCGGGTCAACTCAACATCCTTGGCCTTGAGCTCCATTTACAATTTGCTCACTATTTTCCTTACATTTACCAACTTTGCCTCATGCTTTTTTAACTTCTTATCCAACTTTTCATAGTATGAATATACCACCTACTGGGTGGTCTTAGCTAAGATCACCTTGTCGCGTGGACGTGTTTCAGTTAGGTCTAGGCTCATTGTCCATATGTCATAATCCTCTAGCTACATTTTCCCTTTAGGCTTATCCACGAGCGATGTCATGGTGCTGATCAAAAGAGAATTTTGCTCCTCATTATAACAAGCCTCGATCTTCTTAGCAGCTGGTAATTCAACATTTTTCATAAGCCACCTTTGTTTAGCATTTTGTTGAGCCATCTTTGTTGCGTTGAAATGATCCTTGAGAGTTTGAGGAATATCGACATTCTATGCTGCAATAGGGGCACCAGGAGGGAAACTAAAAAAGCTAATAGAGGGAAAAAATTTAGATGTATGACTATGGGGAGAGGCGAAAGGGAGTGTTATCATGGAAAGGGGTGGCACACCCTGTTGAGACTGAGTTGGGGATTTTTCGGTGGAGGTAAACAAAGACATGGGTGGGTGGAAAGGTTTTTTTTGGAAGTTTTCAGACTGGGAGTGGGGGTTAAAATATATTCTTCAACTCTTTCAAGAGGGGCCCTTAATAGGGAAAATAAAGTGTCAGTAGCAACCAAGACAGATGTTGCTTGTTCGGAGTGCGGGGTAGTCTCAAGAATTTCATTTCAAATAGGGAAAGATGCATTCAAGATAACTAATTCAAGATCTGAGGAAGAAGAATTCCTTCCCAAGGTAGGATGAGAGGAAGTAACCAAAGATGAAGAAATAGGAAGAGAAGGAGGAGTAAAACTTACTTGAACAGTGGTGGTCGACACATCCTAAAAAGTAGACTCCACTTCTTCTTCAACTCAGGCCAGCGTATTGGATATTCCTAGACCTTCAACCTACCTTCTTTTCTCCTGACCAGAGCATACATTCTCTATTCTTCTGACTACCGACCCCTCCAAAAAATGAACCTTAGTGACTGCAATGGATGACACTCTTGTGGACAGTTAGGGTTTCTTTCCTTTACTCTGGGTGTTGGAGGCAGAGGAAGCCCTTGAATCCTTTTTCCTCAGACCTATCCAACTATCAGACTCCCGAGGTTGGTGGTTCTAGCGCGAAACTTGTTCCGCATTGATTTCATGGCTGGTTTTTTTATTACTATCGTTGAAGCTGGCCTCTTTATCATAAAAGTACTCAAATTCCTCATCTTGTGGGAATTGTCCAACAAGGAGATTGGGACAATGCAACTCTTATCAGAATCTCCAGAAATATGCCTTCTTCCTTTCTGACCACCCTTTCTTCTTTAGCTGTGCATTAATGGACTTATTTATTGGGAGGTTCCTTTCATACTAGACCTTCGACGTATAGAAACTCAACCATTCTGGTCACTCGAAAGGAATATGCTTCAAGTCGATGTATACCTACCCACTTTCTTGAGTCACATTCTTCCTTCTCTTCAATACTCCTGCTCCTCATGCCTCATGCTATAAACCCCCCTTGGATTATAGTCCCACTTATTACAAATGATGACCAGGCCCAAAGCCGCTAATAGATTCTTAAGTTTTTCCTCACAAAATCACTTTGTAAGTGATACCTGACTATTAGCAATATTGAGAGGGAGCGGATACAACCTTGTCTTGTTTCTTCCTGTGTCCTAGATTTTGTTGAAAACGGTCAACTGGCGACATGCCTCCAGCATGGAAACTTTGTCTATTACAAACCTGAGGAGTCGAAAAGACTCATTGGGAAAACCATGGAATCTAATAAATGTGAAATCTGCACCTAAGAAGTAATCCACTAGATTTTGCTAGATCCTTATCCATTATAAAACCTTAGGAGAAAAACACCCCATAGGACGAGGTAACAATTCTTGGAGTAAGTGCCTCAAAAAATAATCTGCAAATCCCATAATAATCCCCTGTTTTAGAAAGCAGATGGGTCCACACAAAAATCGGCTGAAGACAATTCCTTTCGTCCAGCCTAGACACTGGCACATTTTCCCCAAAATATTCAAAATTATGATGCAAAAATAAATGAGCTAAGAATGAAGGGTACCTGAATTTAGAATGAGTCCCATAATTTTTTAGTTGATTCAACATGTTCCTGACTATCACTTCGGAAAAATCATAGTGCCTATGGAATTTTTCTCTTTTTAGCTCAAAAGCTAAGCCGAATTGAAAAGGAAGAACCTGGGCAGCGTTGTGAAGACCAAATACCCAAGCCAGCATCGAGAATAGCACTTGAGTTTCCCTCTTGAATATATCATATGATAGAGGGAAAGGGACATGACCTCTATTCGGTTGTTCCCTTGTGTCTTCTTCATAAAATTTTGATCTTTTGCTCTTTTCTTGCCCAACGAAAAGATCCATCTTTTCCTCATTGAAAAGCTCTGAATCCCAAGTTGTAGGGATGTACATAACATATCCCGTATGGCTTGAGTAGAAATGGTAACCCTAATCCCGTCGCTTTTGATAATCCCCGTTACCTTGTCAAATTTCCTAGCACATGCACATCAACTAATTCAGGGCATAGATGTATAGTGGGCAACATGAACTATGGAAAGCTGCAATCCCATAGCCGAAGCACAAAACCCTCGGATGCCCCATACTTTTCCTTTCTTTGAAACACGCCTTCTCTGAGGCTTTTAGGGTTGACCGATAATTTGGGATCAAAGACATTTTTGGTGATATCTTGTACTGCTTCTCTTTTCAAAGACTTATTCACGGGTACCTTCTAGCAACACTCAAAAGGTTGTTCCTCTATAGGTGGGGCATTGGTGAAAGAATTCTGCCTAAAAATATTGGCATAACCAGGTTGTTGGTTTGGAGTTGTGGCCTGTCTTCTAGAAGTTGAGGGTTCCACCATGACTGTACCAGAAGTTATAAAGAACCTTCACGAATAACGGTCAACGACCCTTTTCCTTCAAAAGAAAACATGTGTTTTAGTGTAATCAATTGTTTTACCAGTATATGCACTCAAGGCTGCGCTATTACTACTAGGCTATTAAATGATGCCACTGGGATGATAGGTGTGGACTAAAGATCTGTATCCCTTGGGAATGCCAAAAATGTCATGAGGATGAAATTAGTACATTCCTTTCCCTGCCTCTTAATTAAAAAGAAACATTGCCTTGAGGAGCGTGCTTTCTGTCACACCAAACGTGTTGAAGTGGTGCAATGTACCCTTGAAAAATGTAACCATTAATCTACTAGAGATTTTTCTTTTAAAACACGTTAACCTCGTCTCTTCTCATTAATTAGATAATTGGCACTGATGATAGTGATGGACACATGTCACTAATCGACATGCTAGAGCATTTACTCCCAATGCCCCAATTTATTTCTTAAGACATTTCATGGAATCCTTCATATGATTTATCTACCTTGGTCTGTTTTGCCTCAAAACTTCCCATCATCGTCTGGCTTTTCTATATATAGTCACACCACCTTTTCCAACATTCATTCAAACATATAGTTCGCTAATTTAGCTGGCCCTCTGCCTACTCTTTTTCTGCCATAATCCACTACTTTGACAGAATGTCTACTGGCTTGGGGACCCGTATTCGCCTCCTTACATGGAGGCAGCAATACCGCTTTGCAGGAGAAATTACTGGTGACCGAATCAAATGGTTGGTCAAGAAATGTGACCCACTTATCATTACTACATTACAATGGGTGGTGGGTACTGACTTCGTTATTGATGAGAACCAACTTCAGAGCAATTGCAATGTGCTTTCTCACTTTATGGCCTCACACCTGGATCTGAACGAGTCCAAACCTATAATAATTGAGCTATGTCGAGAGATGTTTGACACCTTGCTGATGGAAAGGCTCAGAGAAATATTGCAAGTAGCCATCCCTGGTGTTGGCATCCCGAGCACCATGGACCTTCAGAGGCATGTGGACTTCAGCATAAATGTGCCCCGACTACCCTTTCTCTCTAATTTCCACACTATGGATGTTGCAACACATCGATTTTCTTCATAGTCAGCGGCCATTTTTCTGCTTCGTGAGTACAGTGTGGAGCGGGTTACAGGGCTAGCCTAGAGAAAACACTTTAACTTCTTGGTGTAGAGTAGTAATGAGTAGGCTATGGTCCTGCGTTCGTGTTCATTGTGCTCTTCGGCCTTCCTTTTCTAACCAGATGGAGAAGAAGAGAAAGAAAGAAAAAGAAAGAAGGCTCGATATCAGGCTTCTTCTCATTCCTAGGTGATGACCAAGGGTGCCTCTAGACACTACTTTTGCACGTTACTCCTTTATTTTGAATCTTTTCCTTGTAAATCCTTTTGGGCTCACTTGAAAGAGTCTCATGTTTGAATTTGAGCCTTGGGCTTGCATATATGTAGGATTTCTGATAAATATAATACAAGCTACTTATTTCTTAGTGTCCCTCCTAGGTTTTATTCTAAAAAACTTTGAAATAATTACAATATTTTACATATGATACATAATTGTTAAAGTTTTCAAAGAACTATGCATTCT
Source organism: Sequoia sempervirens (assembly GCA_007258455.2). Classification (NCBI taxonomy): domain Eukaryota; kingdom Viridiplantae; phylum Streptophyta; class Pinopsida; order Cupressales; family Cupressaceae; genus Sequoia; species Sequoia sempervirens. Next base: position 12,201 of record VDFB02042921.1, read on the forward strand.
AATGGAAAATCTTCAGATAAATACCATTGATCAGTATACCTAAAGCATTTCCTTCCATATCTTCAAGTTCATATGCATTCTTTTCTTTACACACATTGATTTAGAAGGGTCCCTTCCACAGTGCTTCAAATTTTGTGTGTTGTCTTGGTTTTGTAGTGCGTTCATCATATTTTAGCACTAAGCTCCCTTCCTTGAATTCTGGACTAGAGGCCTTTTTTTCAAACCATCGCTTGACTGCCTATTGACGGTTGATCATGGCTCCATGGGCCTTTTCTTTGTCTTCCTCCAATTTGAGGATTTTTGCTAGTCGTACTTCCATTCCACCATTTTCTTCAATTTCCAGGGCCTTCAATAGTTGTAGAGTAGGGATTTCTATGGAAATGGGCATTACTACCTCTTTTCTGTACACCAACTCATACAAAGAAGTTTTCAGAATTTGCTTTAGCGTCATTTAGTCTACCCACAGAGCTGCTCGTAGATGCTTGTGCCGTATACCAACTCATACAAAGAAGTTTTCAAAATTCATACAACTTGGGTATGAATTGCCTAGGCAAAGGATTATTAAAGAGCTAATCCTGCTTGAGATATGAATCGAGCCCCAAAATTCATGTCCACTAAAATAATAATCTTCTACCTTAGTAGGTGAATATTATCTCTTATACTTCATCCTTAAACAAGTGTTTCTAACTTCCTTAAAAATTTATTCATCTTTGTCTACATATCCATCCTCACTAATGAAATTCCTTTAGTCATCTCCTTCACTAATGAAATTCCTTTAGTCATCTCCTTCACTGATGGAATTACTTTCGTCATCTCCTTCTTTGTTGATGAAATTTCACTCCTAACCTTGTTGACACTTGTCTGCCAGTTGTACAATAAAACATCAGATAGACTGCAATTTTTCTTGCAATGTCTTGAGTTCACTTATCCCTTTTGGAGGAGGCATGTCTAATATGGCTTTCACTTTGGCAAGATCAACTTCTATGCCTCCGTGAAAAACTATATATCCTAAAAATTTTCCTGATGTTATGCCAAAGACACATTTTTTAGGATTCAAACGGACCTTCTATTCTTCCATTATTTAGAATATTTTGTCTAGCACATTGAGGTGATTGTTACACATCAAAGAATTTTCCAAAATTTCATCCACATAATCTTCCATCAACTTGTGTATCATGCCATGAAATATTGTTGTCATGGCTCTCTGATATGTGGCGCTTGCATTCTTGAGACCAAAAGGTATGACATTCAAAAAATATGTACCCCGAAGACATGTGAATTATATTTTATGCTGATCTTTAGGGGAAATACGAATCTTATTATAACCTGAGAAACCGTCCATGAGGGAGAACATCTCATATCCTGTTGTAAGGTCAACTATGATGTCTATGTTTGGCAATGGAAAGCCATCCTTTGGAAAAACTTTGTTCAAATTTTGAAAGTCTGTGCAAATGCGGATTTGACCGTTTGGCTTTGTGATTGGTACAAGATTTGAAATCCATTCAACATAGTCTATTGACTGTATGAATCCCACATAGAGTAATTTCTTAAGTTCTACTTTGACTAACAAGTTGATTTGAGGATGCATTTTATGCAGCTTTTGTTTTACTAGCTTGGTGTCTAGAAGTAATGGAAAATGGTACAAGACAAGTTCTAGATCCAACTCAAGAATATCGACATAGGACCATGCAAAGTTAATCTTATGCTCTGAAAAGAATTTGTGAAATTCAGGTTTCTCTTCCCCTATCAAAGATGTTGCAAAGAGGACAATTTTGGGATCTTCGGTTGTAGCTATGTTGACTTCCAGGGTATCCTCTATGAGCATTTCTTACTTTTCCTAAGTTATAGGGAGAAAGTCCAATCCTCCATCCTTGGGTGCCTCAAAGATGTTTTCACCCACATATACGTCCTTTATTTTTACTTTTTTATCATCAGAAGCTACCTTTCGGTTTTCACCTAAAGACGTGTCATTTTTTGTTTTATTTTTATTTTTAATTTTGTGACTAGAGGATGGGGTAGTCTCCAAAAAATAGACTACACAATCTAGATTAATAGAAAATCCAACCTTGTGGTCTCTGTTTGGTATACCTTTGCGTAGTCCCATGAATTCTGTAATAGCCTCATCATTCTGAAATATGTCCATAACTAGTGGGCCTTGTTGATCCCAATCAATTAGCTATGGGTAGACTAAGGAGATACCATCATCAACATTAATGAATGGTGGGGAGGATGTGGAAAGCATGCAAACGGATTTAGAGAGGCTAAAGATAAAATTATCATCATCCAACTCCCAATCGGATTCTATCCAATATTCTCCTTCACTTGATTCATACTCATTGTCAAAATAAGGGACAAATGAACTGGCATTGGGGTCGGTATCGTCATGTAGCAATTTGGATGATTCCAAGTGATGATCATTGATGTCAGATGGTTGGACGAGTATGTCGGTATTATGGCCAATGGGATTAGAATATAACTCAGACTTGTCATTGTTCCTTGGGAAAAAGAGTTTATCCCTCTCTTCTCTTTTCCTTGGGATTTTAGGGTTGTCATTATTCTGTGCTAGATCAATTTTAAACATTTTCCAAAATATTTCTTCAAAATTAGGTTCTCCAAGTTCAAGGAAATAGTCACACAGGGATCGTTGGGAGCCAAATTCCCATTCATGGGAGTCAATTTCAATAAGGGATTCCTCAATAGTCTCAACACTTTCCAAAGCATTCACACTCTCACTCGAAAGTACATTGGTACATCAATCATTATTTTTGGGTAGCCCGAATCCTAGCCCAAGATACTTTGGTTGTCAGGAAAGTATTATAGGTTCTCACATTCGAGTATGTGTAGGATCATGATGGGCCAAAAAAGTGGTGATATGATGGGTATGTCGCTAACAATTTTTTTTATACCCAAAATTTATGAAATGAAAAGGGTTTTTAAAGGAGATTCTCAGCTTTCCACCAATATAAATTATGATTTACTTTGAATTTAATAAATTATTATTATTTATTTTCTATTTGAATTACGACTAAATTCCTAATTGATAGGCTAATTGAAAAACATCTATAGCTTTTAAATGGTATCACATTTTTTGAATCCAAAACATGCATGACATTCTATGCTTTGCATACTATAGGATTAAAAAAATAAAAATTGAATTTCATGAAGTCTTGACCAAGTTAAGGTGGTTAGACATAGGATTTTTTATATTTTTAAAAGTTATAATAAAAAATTCATAATTAATTATTTACTTGGAAAAAAATTACAAAAAATATGCATCACATGGGGACATGAGTCCTCTACTTATATCTAAAATCTTATAAAAAAATATTATCATTTTATTGTGGTTAGGGTGGTCAAACAAACACCTACTTCTTATTTTTTCCTTGAAATTTAAGTATTATTGCATTGAAATTTCAAATTTTAACCAAATAGATTTCTTTTTTATTAAAATAAACCTAGGAGATTAGAAACTATGTACATTCAATTTGCTACAAATTATATTCTTGCATATTTCTTAAATAGTATAGATAACTTATTCAATTTTTTACATCAAGTTGCCTAACTCTTATTTTTCTAAATTTTTTGCCACTTAAGGGCCTATTTTTCCATGATGATCCTGCACATACCCATAATAGTTTTACTTTTTCCAAGGAAACTAGTTCCATTATAGCCTTTTTCTTTCATTATATCATAGCATTTTCCATATATCTAGACTAGCAATGGGGATGGATCTTCTGGGTCTTTGTAGATCCAAGTCGATAGGTCTTCGATGTCTTCTTTGTTCATTTCACCCCATTTTATAAAAATCCACATTGGAGGAACTTTGAATATTTCTTTAGGTTCCATTTTGAAATAGGGTCGAATATAGACTTTAGGAGATGGGTATTTTGGTGATGTAGTAGGCCATATTCAATTTGTACTGTCCACATTTGTGGTCCTGGATCTTGACATTGGCATCAGCCTTCAGAGCAAAGAGGGATGGTGTGCCCGAAGTGGAAGGAGTAAACGTGGATGATTTTGCAAGCATGGATGGGTCAATGAATTTAGAAGAAGAGGAGCTTGGAGATTCTTGGTTGAAAGGCACCAAATGTTCTGAAATACCCCTTAGATTGGTGTAGTACTAAAAGGGATAGGGGTCTCCATATGTGGTGATCTCGGTGCCATCAAAGGGGAACTTCAAGCATTGATGGTAGGTGGATGGAACAACTTTTAAGGCATGGATCTGAGGCTGACCAAGCAAGATGTTATATGGTAATTCAAGATCTAGGACTTGACATGTTGTATCCACAATTACTAGCCCAACTTTGATAGGAAGAGTGATAACACCTCGAGAGGATTGTTCTTCATCATCATACGCCTTTATAACAATTCTCTTTGTAGTGTCCACACAAGAATCAGAGAATCCTAGAGACTTAACCAATTTTAGGGAGCATATGTTCAGCCCTGCTCCGCCATCTACTAAAACTCATCTAACCTTATGCTTATGGATAAAGACTTTGATGTGTAATGCATCATTATGATTGGATTTTGGTGATGATTAGTCTTGGTCTGAAAATGTTATGTGATGGGGAGTAGTTAGGTATCCCACCATGGCTTCAAACTAGTTGACATCAATGTCATGAGTGACAAAGGAATCTTGTAAGGTTTTGTCAAGTATGGTCGTATGCGCGGGGGAAATGCGTAACAACTCAAGTATAGAGATTTGAGTCAGTGTTTTTCCTAGTTAGTCAATAAGGTTGAAGAGTCCCTTAGGTTGCGACTGTTTGGTGGATGGACCTGATTGTGACTATTTGGCGGATGGACTGGGTATCGTGATTTTTAGCTACCTAGGGGGAGGAGGACCAGCTATGGTGACTTTTCCACCATAGGTAGTGAAATTACACTCAAGTGCTCTTTTTACAGTAATAGTATTGACATATTTATCAGCAACTCGAACATGATTAAATATAATGGATCCACTAGAATAATTGAATGCGGTGTAGGTAGAGTTGGCACGATTATTGTTAGTCTTAGGCCCTGATGTAGAGGTATTGTTTGAACTATGCTCTTGTAGTGGATCTTTGTGAATTATTGTACACCTAGTTCAATTGTGTGATTTTCAATGAGGTCTTATACTAGATTTCTTAGTTGTCGACAAGAGGATGTCTTATGCCCTTTAGCATGGTGGTAATCACATAAACAGTTGTCATCCCACCATGATGGCTTAAACTATCTTGGGTCATATGGCATAGGGTCTTCTAATGTGATGACACCATTTTGAAAGAGCTTTTTAAGGACGTCTTCGATTGGCTCACCCAAGGGAGTATATGTGCATCTCTTTGGGAATTGTCTGGTCTGTCATGGCTGCCCTTGGCTTTGACTATTTTGATTATTGTGACTATTTTGAATGGCAGTAGCATCAGGTGTTGGTGTGGTTATTGGTGTATTTTGTAGTGGAGCTCCTTTAAGCATATGTACAGGACCCACAGTGTTTACTACCTTAGCATGAATAATGCCATCATTGGTAATGTGTTTATTCTTGAACCAATATTTATTCTTGTCTGCAGGTGGGTTTGTATTCATGTTCTCAGGGTCATATTTTAGTTCTCCTTTAGCAATAAGGGCATTCTCAATTTGGACACCCTTTTCGACTAAGTCTATGAAGGTTGTGCAGTAGTGGACTTGCAAGCTGTATTTCAATGGGCCTAGGAGGGTCTGGACAAACATGTTGACTTTTTCTTTTTCAGGTATCTTAATATGACAACGACTTGCTAAGCTTCTCCACCTTTGAAAGAATGGAATGAAAGTATCACCCGCTTCTTCTTGTGTAAGTGTGCATAGGTTGGTAGTGGAGACATCTGTGTCAATTTTATAGGCATAGTTTCACACAAATATGTCTGCGAGTTCATCCCATGATTTTATTCCCTTTTGTAAAGTGGAAAACCATTCAAGTGTGGGGCCTACAAGACTCTTAGGGAAGAGTCTCTTCAGATACATATGTTCATAGGAAATATCCATGCAATTGGTTGTGAATTCTCGAATGTGTTCAAGGGGTTTTGTATTTCCTTTGTATTTAGTGAAGTTTGGCACCATATATCTAGGACAGAATGGTGGAATGTATAGACTTGTGTTGAAAGGATATGGGCATAGGTCATATGACGTGTGTGGCTTCTTATTGGAAATTTTCATAGTCTCTATTTGTTTTTGTAAGTTTTCCACTTGAGCTATCAAAGCGTCAATTATAGGATTGTTTGTTGCATCACACATGGGAGTGATGGGTATCCCATGAGTGCCCATTTGTTGTGAAGATGCATTTTGATATTGTTGTGGGATGTGTTGTTGTGAGATATATGATGTTTTTTTATTTGAATGTTGTTGGTATTGTGAGTTTTGATTAGGGATGTGTTGATGGGTGTAGATGCGTGATGCATATACATGTGGGAATATGTCCTCTAGCCATATTAGTCGATATTTGTAGGATGTGTTGACCTTGAATATTTTGGTGCCCAAATGAAGCCATATGATGTGTCATCTGATTACTTTTTCCAAATTGGTATAATTTTCCATGGGGAATGTGGGTGTTTTTCGTTTGAGGAATGTGGGTATTGGTGTTAAGTTGTGATGATGTGTTGACGTTTGGTTATGGTCCTAGAATGGAAATCCGTCATTTTCTTCCCCCAAAGGGATTGAATGAATTTGTTCCAAACAAATTATTCGAAGACCCAATAAAAGGATTTGATGATGATGTTCCCATGGCACTAGATGAAGCTCCAAATAGGGGGTTTGAAGAGCTTTCTCCCATTGACGAGGATCCAAAGGTAGCTCCAACTGACTGTGATAACGTTGTTGACATTGTAGGCATGGATTGTGACATAGTTGGCATCCCTCCAATGGATGTTGCATTGATTGTGTTGGAAGTGTTTTGATTGGATGTGTCACTAGAGGTAGCATTGATAGTGCTCATGGAAATTTGTGAGGTGGAACCAACAAAGGTATTGTTTGCATTGTTTTGAGGTTGACTAGTGTACGAGGCATTGTTTGCATTGTTTTTGGGTTGACCAATGTAAGAGGCATTGTTTCTATTGTTGTTGTTGGCATTGTCATCAGGTGATGCTACCCTTAGAGTGTTAATGTCAAAGCCATGTGGAAATTTAGCCCCCTGGTTTAAGAGCATGGCTAGATATCTTTGTGGATCATATAAGAATAAATCTTCCACAAAGGAGGCTACATCAATTTTTTGTGCAGTGGCTTCTAAATATTACACAAATACATTTCCATTTTCATCTCTATGTATGAATGATTCAAAGGGGTTTCGTGAAGAAGATGGCATGTTCATGTCACTAAAATGATTGATAAAGGATGTGTATTGATTCATGTTTTGATTCATGTCATTGGAAAAGATGTAAGTGTTGGTGTCTTGTCCAAAATTAGTCATTTGTCTTCTTTTTCTTTGAAGTCTACTCTCAACCATATAAGGAGTTGCTCAAATTTGGAAGAAGGATGAAAATGACAACTATGTTTTTGGATTTTTTGGATAAGGGATGCAAATGCAACTATGTTTTTGGGTTTTTTACAATAAGGAATGCAATATGACAATGTTGTCTAAAGGAAATGACAAATGCCAAAGGACAATGAGGAATTTTTTTTTGGATTTTTAGGAATAAGGTATGAAAAGTGAGGACTAAGATGACTTTGAATGTTCTAAAGTTTGCAAATGTAAAGGACCAAGTGATCTGTAAGAATGTTACTCAACCACCCTAAGCTTGATCTATGTCTCAATTTGGGTCATCAAATGACTTGCTAATGTGACTAGAGGGAAAGATGACAAGATGACAAAGTGAGGTTTCCTAACTAAAATTTTGAGTTGGAAAGTCTCACAAAAAGGGAAATCACTAAAGGAAATAAAGTTGACTAAGTCCAATGACAACCTACTCTTGAAGGAAATGATTTTAGAAAGTATGGTAAGTTTCCCTATTCCAAAATTTTCAAATGAAATGAAGACCTAAAGACTAGTTTATGGCTGAAAAATAAAGAAGATGGACTCTAAGGATGCAACTAAAATTTTGCAAATTTGGAACTATGGTTAAATACAAGCCAAAGTATGTAAAGAATGAAGGATTTGAGCAATTCTTTCTCTAGTTTTGAACTAAGGTTGGTGGAAAAAGATGTTTGATAACAGATTGGACAAGTTTGATCTCGGGTTTTGGACTGTGACAGTGTTTTTGTTTTTGTTAGGTGAATGCATCATAGTTTGTTAGATGCATCACAATTTCAGTGAATGCAGCTCAAAAAAGCAATTGTCATGTTCTATAAATCAAATGTGGTGCAATACAGGAAAATGTGTCACCAAGAGTAGCAAATGCAGCTTATCAAAGAAAATGTGTTACAAAAAGTGCCAAATGTTGCGTAAAACAACAAATGCACTGTAAGAAATGCGCTATAGCAAAGTAAGTCTAGTTTGTTTGCAATTTTGACAAAATTTTAGATTTGTTTCAAGTTGAATGACTATTTATAGGTCTATGAAAGGTGTTTTTTTGTTGAATGTTTCAGAAAACACTTGGAAAACACAATATTTTGTTTAAACATGCAAAATGAAAACAAGTACAACCCTAGGTTAGGCAAGGACTATATTTGCTAGATTCCACACAGGTTTCCCCAACCACACTTATTCTTAGTGGATGAATCCAAAAGCTTAGCCACATAGGTGTTGGAAGTGGAATTACTCTGAGAGGGGGGTGGTGAATCAGAGTAATGTATAAAAAAAAATTCTTTGACTTGAAATGCAGATTTGAACCCTTTTTGATCTTGAATAAAAGTGTGCCTTTATATATGCAAAGTAAAAACTAAACTTTGAATGATTGGAATAGTGACTTAATCAAATACAACATGTATGTCTAATAACTCATGTTAAAGCATGGTGTATATTGTTCATATTGTGCTGAATGAATAACTTTTGATGCTTTCTTTTGCAAGGATACCAAACTTTTTGATGACAAAAATTAACATTCAAACTTTGCACATTAATAGCTAAACCATGAGGATTTAGGTAAATTTGAACAATGATAAAGTATCAAAGCATTGCAAGAACCAACTCATATAAATGACTGAAATAAATATTAAGCAAGATAAACACAAACCACACAAAAGAGAGACACATAAATTTTCCAAGTGGAAAACCCTCTTGGGGTAGAAAACCACTCCAAAATTCCTTACAGGTTTAATTCCAAACTTATTACAATGCTTTTCAGAGCACCAACTCTGTAACAATGTGGAGCACCAACTTCAAGTTAGAAGCACCCACTTCAAGTTAGAAGCACCAACTTCTTTTGAAACCAAATCTCATGATAATGCATCTTGTTGGGACCTTATAATTGCACAAATTATTTGCAGTCACAAAATCACAATAGGATACAAAAAAAAATGATATTTTCAATAATTTCCACTACAAAAATGTATTTGCTTATAACAATGCAAATACTCTCACTGAAAAACTCAAAATAATCTTCGTAATACAACCAGAGACATATACAATATAAGCCCTCTTTTCTCTTTTTTTAAATACAAAAGATATCACTATAATAAACCCTCTTTCCTTTCAACAATACTCTATTTAGATTTATAACTTCTCTATTTTCTCCATCAAGTCATGGATTTTTCCACGCATTTATACAATGAGCACAAAACAGTTATCCTTTTCAAAAACTCATAACACAATAACTAGGGTTTTGATAAACTAATAGATAATGAAATTAAATCATGATACCCATAATGGATTTGAATAATAACCACAGAAATATCGATGAATGCCACTGAAATAATGAAACCCTTGAGTATAAATTCAGGTTAATGAAAATTGAAATTAATCTGTAACAAATTTCTAATCTTGAACAAAATCTTAATCCATAAATCAGTTATGTTTAAAGTTAGCACAAGATTTTCCAAACCCAAAAACAAATACCTGTCATGACAGCCAAAATATTACCATCTAACTGTGTAAATTCCATAACGGTCTCACTGTGCAGCTCATCACATTTCCAGCAGAATGATGAGCTCATAAACCAGCTTCATACTCTAACTTCATATTCTCCATGGCAGCACTATGATACTTCTTTAGAGCAAAAACAAAACTAGCATAATGATTTTTCCCTAACTACTATCGAAGAATTTAGACTTCCTTTTCAAGTTTTGATAAAGTTTGGAGTCTAAACCATCATTAATCAAAACATAATGATCAAGTGCTTTAAATTCATTGTCAAGAAACCACCAGTGTTATTACCAAAAACCAATGATAGATGTTGACACAAATGATAAAAACTATTAATTCCACTTGAAATTAAGTCAACTTCCTTGCAAATATGATGAGGTCAATAATAATCATGGTAAGCCCAATGTAATATGGTATTTTTCGTGAAAAATGATAAGCCGATAAATGAAGCATACTTAGTGTAATATGGCCGACACATATGAGTGATATGAAATATAATATGTTGTGTTCAACAAGCAAGAATGCGATCACTAATAGAATGATAGAAAATAGCCATGTAATGGCTTTCACTTGAAACATTAACATTATAACCATTGCAATATAGTATGCCTGGCCCAAACTATATCAAATGATATTACAAAAAATCTGTCTTTCCATTGTATGCCTCAAAACATTAAAACATATAAGATCGATACTTAAGTTGTCCCATAAAGAAACCTGATTAGCACACGTGCTTTAGCACATTGCAAATGCTGACCATGCAACCAAAACATTATGCATATAAAAAGCCTAAAACCATGTTTTTTTACAAGGTAACATATATAGCCTAATTTGCAAGAAATCAACTTAGGCTTATAATATAAGTCACACTAAATGACCATACAAGATGTTTATGAATATTTCAACATTGATCATCAAAGTCACCTTATAATGCCCGTGTAGAAACCATTGACATAATGATATTGCCAAGTCAAAAATTCCATGAGATATGTAATAGGAATATGCATAATCAACCTGAACCTGCAAATGTATACCTTTCCAAAGTATATGCCAGAGTATGTATGCTACTAACCATGAAGTTAGGATTTCCTGATAAAAAACAAAAGATATCCTATAGAATGCTATCATGAAGTTTCCTGAAAGCTGATCATTGTTAGATCCACTATAAATCAAGAGTATTAAGAACCCACAACAAGATGGATGATGAAATCACCAACTCATATGCCAACCACATTGAAACATGTACAAATATATTCTAAAGCCAACTAATCATGTATCTATATGCAAGTATGTAGCGAAAGTTGTGCCAACCAATGATGATCTGACCAATTTGTGAACTTGTTAGCATGCCTTATTGATATTGCCACATCAAGGCATATAGCATCAACTTTTGACATCAAGGAAAAAAATAAAACAATTGAGAGACAACAACAGACTCCCCCTTATAGTGCACTCACTTCTCAGGTCAACCAAGCTTTCAACCCCCATAAATCTCCCATGGCAAGTTGATAACCTCTATTAAGAACTATGAGAATGTGGATGTCTTTACAACGACCATTGTTGCACTAACAAATAGATGGGATTTTGGCCACTACACAAAAGGGTTCTAGTGAATACTCGGGGAAACGACACCTTGAGAGAATATAGCAATTCACTTAAGGCTTTAACCAATCTACTAGGGGCTCTTATACCTTTAAAAGAAAAGGTAGGTACCCATTTTCAAATGGCACTACATAGCGATTGCGGTTCTGGAATTTGCAAATGCAACTCGCTATACCTTTACTTGCAAAAATGCAAAAAATCTGACGAAAATCTACACAAAATGATTTGTTTGGCGTCAGGTTCACCAATGTAACTAAGGGGAAGTATTTAGGTTAGCAGATTAGTGTATAAATAAACAAAACCCAAAGTAAACAATGAAGTACACCAAAGGAAATAACATGAAAACAAAGAAAGATATTACCTAGTGTCTTCAACCTCTGTGATTGACCTCCATTGCACCTTCTCTATTTGTTGCAATATGTATTTTTCCCTAAAATTTTGTTTGAGCAACCTATGACTATGCATAGACCTAAGCAAATGTTGAAGGATTTGATCACAAAATGCTACACTATGCAACTATGCAACTAGTAAGAAAGACTAAAGTATGCCTAAAATGTCAAAGTGCCAAAATGTATAAAGTCAAGAGCATGAGAGATATAGATGCCAAAAGACTAAGAGATATGCAAATGAGACCAAAATTGTCATTTTATAGAAAATACAATTTTGGATGAATAGCCAAGATTGAAGATTGATAAATGCCTAGAATCAATGGACAAGATTCAATATGACAACCCACAATTAGGGTTAAGGAAATATTAGGGTAAATTTGAAATGAGTGGACAAGATTTGATTTGAGAAAACCAAATCAAGGGTTAAAAATGCATGTGACAAGGAGATAAGAATGGCATAGAAAAAGAGAGAGCTGGAAAATTAAATAATAATAGAAATTATTTGATTTATGGAAGAAAATTACTATTTTGAATTAAAAATTAATTTAATTAAAAAAGGCGGAGTCATGTGACAGTAAATAATTAATTTGAATTATGTACTAAAAGAGGGAAAATTAGAAAGTGGGACCATTTTAAATAAATAATTTTATTTAAAATGGGGAAAATGCCAGGGTGGACAATAATTAAATAAATTATGAGCAGACTTCATAAATTAATGATGTATTTAAATAAATAAATAAAATTTATTTATTTAAATAATCATGAAGAATTAATCTACCAAGATAATTAAATAAATTTAAGAATTTATTTAATTATGGAAGGACATTAGGGAATTAGTGACACATTTAAATAAATAAATAAAATTTATTTATTTAAATAATCAAGAGGAATAAAGATATGAATTAATTAAATAATTGTGAATTGTTTAATTAATAGTTGAAAGTGGACAATAAGACATCATTAAATGTTTTAATTCTGCTAGGAGGAATGTGGCAAAAATAGAGCTTGCAGCCTAAGTCATTTTTATGTGTCTACAATTCCAATGATAGATTTTACATGCATATCCAAAACTCATCTTTTGAGGGTGCCATCTCCCTAGGGTTGAATCTACGAGACCAAACCTCCATGAAAATCAAGCTTTCCCCATTTTCCACATGATTTGGTCCAAGATCCCATCCCTATCTTCCACATTTTCTAATGCTCATGGGCCCCAAAATTTTGGAGCCTTTGCGGCCCATAAGCATTACAAATTATGGGTACATTTTACGTTCAGAGAGTACAATGAGGGTCATTAGATCAATTATCTAAAATAAATTTTGTGCCCCATGAGAATTACATATCATGAGTACATTTTACCTTGCAAAATACAATGAGGGTGATTGTATTGTATTTTAAAAGAATGGTAGGAAGCAAATATTATAGTCTACCCCTTAAACCAATCAATAATTTCCACTCTGATCCACTAATTTTCCATAAAAATTATTTTTAGGTTGGATGGATTCACCATCATAATTAATGTATTTTTGTATTATTTTTCAAGATTCGCCAAAATTTTCCATAAAATATTAGTGATGTAAGAAAAATCACCAATAAAATTAATATTATTTTAAAAAAAAAGGAAAGATTTGCTAATATAAATTAATATTTTTTCCTAATAAAATGAAAGATTCGCAAAGATTTTATATCTTTGTTTGAGGGGGTTTCTTAAAGTTATCACTTATAGAGGTTGCTAGAACTTTATCATAGATAACAAGAAAATAATAATTTGAAAGGAAAAGGAGAGCACGTACTGTGGGACCACCTGTGCATGAATCTAAACCCTCATAGGGGCTCCAAAAGCAATTTGGTCCAGAAAAGCCAATGTGTAATTTTTTCCCTAAATGAATCATTTTGTATTTTTTGTCTCCAAGCTAGATATTTGAACTAGTCACTTGATAGTTAGAAAGGTGACAATAGATGCTGCTAGAACTTTATCATAGATAACAAGAAAATGGGAATTTGAGAGGAAAAGGAGAGCACATACTATGGGACCGCCTGCACATGAATCTAAACCCTCATAGGGGCTCCAAAAGCAGTTTAATACAGAAAATCCAATGTATAATTTCTTCCCTAAATGAATCATTTTATGTTTTTTTGTCTCCAAGCTGGATATTTGAACCAGTGATTTGATAGTTAGAAAGGTGACAATAGAGGCTACTAAAACTTTATCATAGATAACAAAAAAATGCAATTTGAGAGGATAAGGAGAGCACATACCATGGGACCGCCTACACGTGAATCTAAACCCTCATATGGGCTCCAAAAGCAGTTCGGTACAAAAAAGCCAATGTGTAATTTCTTGCCTAAACGAATCATTTTATATTTTTTGTCTCCAAGCTGAATATTTGAACCAGTGATTTGATAGTTAGAAAGCTGACAATAGAGGTTGCTAGAACTTTATCATAGATAATAAAAAAAAGGCCAATGTGTAATTTCTTCCCTAAACGAATCATTTTATGTTTTTTTGTCTCCAAGTTGGATATTTGAACCAGTGATTCGATAGTTAGAAAGGTGACAATAGAGGCTACTAGAACTTTATCATAGATAACAGAAAAATGGAATTTGTGAGGATAAGGAGAGCATGTACCGTGGGACCGCCTGCATGTGAATCTAAACCCTCATATGGGCTCCAAAAGCAATTCGGTACAGAAAAGCCAATGTGTAATTTCTTGCCTAAATGAATCATTTTATATTTTTTGTCTCCAAGCTAGATATTTGAACCAGTGATTTGATAGTTAGAAAGCTGACAATAGAGGCTGCTAGAACTTTATCATAGATTAAAAAAAAAGGCCAATGTGTAATTTCTTCCCTAAACGAATCATTTTATGTTTTTTTTGTCTCCAAGCTAGATATTTGAACTAGTGATTTGATAGTTAGAAAGGTGACAATAGAGGCTACTAGAACTTTATCATAGATAACAAAAAAAATGGAATTTGAGAGGATAAGGAGAGCACGTACTGTGGGACTGCCTGCATGTGAATCTAAACCCTCAATGGGCTCCAAAAGCAGTTCGGTACAGAAAAGCCAATGTGTAATTTCTTGCCTAAACGAATCATTTTATATTTTTTGTCTTCAAGCTGGATATTTGAACCAGTGATTTGATAGTTAGAAAGTTGAAAATAGAGGCTGCTAGAACTTTATCATAGATAAAAAAAAAGGGACCAATGTATAATTTCTTCCCTAAACGAATCATTTTATGTTATTTTGTTTCCAAGCTAGATGTTTGAACCAGTGATTTGATAGTTAGAAAGGTGACAATAGAGGCTACTAGAACTTTATCATAGATAACAAAAAAAAATGAAATTTTAGATGATAAGGAGAGCACGTACCGTGGGACTGCCTGCACGTGAATCTAAAGCCTCATATGGGCTCCAAAAGCAGTTCAGTACAGAAAAGCCAATGTGTAATTTCTTGCCTAAACGAATCATTTTATATATTTTTTGTCTCCAAGCTGAATATTTGAACCAGTGATTTGATAGTTAAAACGCTGACAATAGAGGCTGCTAGAACTTTATCATAGATAAAAAAAGAGAAGGCCAATGTGTAATTTCTTGCCTAAACGAATCATTTCGTATTTTTTGTCTCCAAGCTGGATATTTGAACCAGTCATTTCCTTCCTGTCCAGTCAATTGAATTTTCTCGGCCAATCGATTTCGAAAACAGTTGAACATGACGAAACATTATTAATTTATGGTATTCTCATTATGTTAGTATACGTAAAGCCAAATGCTAAAATATTATAAAGCGTCATATCAGCCGTTCAAATTTTGATGGAAGTTCTATAAATCGGAGTGGATGACAAGCTTCACCATAACAAAGAAAAAGATCCTTCTGTAGAGCCTCATATGAATATTATTAGACCCATAATGTCTCTGGGTTGCATTACGCCTTTGCCTTCCACTATGCTACCACTTCATAAGCCTTATATTCACCATCATAAGCTTTTCACCAAACTATACCCACCATGCAAAATACCAGCACGCCGCAGAGCTGCTCAAATTCCTGTGAATATGGCGTTTAATATCACGGATGATAAAGGCATAACACGGCGCATTGGCAATCATCACCCCAACTTGTGGGATGATGATTTCTTAAAATCCCTCTCAACATCTTATGACGTAAGCTACTTTACTGTCTAATATGAAGTGTGTTTAAGGGGTGTATAGTTTCTTAGAAGTTTTTGATTTCTTTTGTCTTAATCCTTTTGATCTGTGGTGAAGGCTCCCTGTTATGCTGAACATGCTGAAAAGCTGATTGAGGAGATCAAGGACATGTTTAATGCCCTTCTTGTACGCTCTTCATCTGCAGACGATCTGTATCAGCGTCTTTCAATGGTGGACGACGTAGAACGCCTTGGAATTGACCGCCATTTTCAAAATGAAATAAAAGCAGCTCTTGACTATGTTTACAGGTTTGCTTCGTTCTTTAAGATTCAGGATTCAGCCCTTCAAGTAAATAGTAGAGTGTATTCCTTAGTCTATTTCTAATATGTAAGAACTATTTGTTTGAATAGCAGGTATTGGAATGATAAAGGCATTGGATGCGGTAGCGAGAGTTCTTGCGTAGATCTCAACGCCACAGCCTTGGGTTTTCGAATTCTTCGCCTACACAGATATGGCGTCTCTTCAGGTTATATCTGCAATCACTGAATCAGAAAACATTTATTTATCTTGAAAGATGCATTAAAGACGTTTGGAAAATAGTAAGATTACTATAAACCTTGTTTAGAGCACTAAGATTATAATACCAAGAGTGTCAACTATTTGTGCAATAACGGCCTTATCTATTAAAAACATCAAATTAAGACAGAGAAGGTTTACAGGAATTTATGATAGGTATGCAGCACATGAATCTATTATATTGGTTGGTAATAAGTATAATAAACATAATATAAGAGTAGGGGAGAGGGGCCCATAGTGGAGTGGGGTCCAATAGGGGGATAGAAGTAGTCCTCAATGGGTTCTATTGTGAAGCACCTTAATATCCAATTACAAAACACTTTTTATCCATAAAATAGACAAACTAACAAATCATGTGATGCCATATCAATGCACCAATAAAACATGACTTAGTGCACCACTATTAGTATCATTTTTTTTTGGGCCTTTTTTGGATACCTAAACAAAAAGCATGTTGATGTGGCATCATATTGATGATGTCACACTAAAACGAGAAGCACACGAGTTGTCAAATAAACTATTGTACAAAATTGGGAGTGATTTGAAATTTGCACGTAGGATTTTGAGAAAGGTGAAGTTAGGGTGCTCCACTATGGGCCCCTCTCTCCTAATAAGGCTTCACTTTTAATAGGTACCATATACACATTTCTATTTATTTGTAATAAATTATTTTTAGTTTGATTAAATTTTATTTTAAAGGTTTTTGGAATATTTTTTTGGAAAGGGTAGAGAGTTATTATTGTAATTAAATTATAATTTTTTTTATCTTTTTATTTTTTAAGTTTTAAATTTGAACATGTTTACATTTACTTTTAAACTATAATAAGCCTTCAAATCTTATTAATTGAATTTATCAATATAATAAATTTATTCCTCTAAAAATATCAAATATTAATATTAGATAGACTTTTAAGTTACACTAAGACATATTAAAGTTGCTTCTAACTTGATATCATACCAGACATGTTGCAGCAATTCAAAGATGAAGATGGACAATTGTTGTACTCAAACAATCAATCAAATGAGGAGATAAGAAGCATTCTAAATTTATTTCGAGCTTCGCTCATTGCATTTCCTAGGGAACAAGCTTTGAACGATTGCAAAGTATTTTCTACTACATATTTAAAATGAGCCCTACCAAATATTAATAATACTAATCTTTCAAAAGAGGTACCCATTTCCATTAATATATCTTCCATATTAATCCTATGAATCCATTTATCAATTGTGATTCTAATTTATGTAATGTAACAGATAAAATTAAATCTAGTGTATGGTTGGCACACCAATGTTCCTAGGTTAGAAGCAAGGACTTATATTGACATATATGGAGATGCCAAGACCACCAACAAGTAATTTCAATACCCATCTCTTCCAAATTCAAAACATTATATATTTTTAAATATTCATTAAATAATTTTTTAGTTTGATAAAACATAAATTTTGTTGTTTTAATTTTTCTTGAACATCTTTGAAATGTTTTAACATTGTAACCTTGGGATTATTGTAGCATTTTTAACTCAAAACTTTTAGAACTAGCAAAGTTGGACTTCAATATGATTCAGTCAATGCAACAACGAGAGATTCAGATTCTCTCAAGGTAGAAAATTCTTGTTACCTAAGATATACTCTTATTTTGAAGCTTAAATTATATACAATACACATTATATTTGAATAGTTAAAAAATCATGTTAATTTAGTAATGTGTTTTCAATTTAGGTGGTGGATGGAGTCTGTTCTGGCTAAACTAGTGTTTTCTCGCCATCGCCATGTGGAATTCTACTTGTCGGCAGCTAGATCGTGTATTGAGCCAAAATATTCTACTTTTAGAATTGGGTTTGTGAAGCTATGTACATTTGTCACTTATTTGGATGATATTTATGACACTTATGGAACTTTAGATGAACTTAAACTCTTCACACAAGCCATTAATAGGTGTGTATTTATTTATAATAAATAATATGCATGCTAACAATCTAGTTTTTATGTAGGGATCATGTTTTCAATGTAAACAATAGACACATTGATGATAATTTATCATATTTTACAGTGGGTAGCTCGATAAATGGGTTTAGTTTTCAATATTTATTATGTAATTTATGAAGCATATTTCTTTAGAAATTAATATATAATGAGTATTCTAATAGATTAATATATTTATAGATAGAAATATATTGTAGTAAACAATTATCTTGTGCTTTATGAAAGGTGGGATTTAGCATCCATGGAAGGACTTATAGAATTCATGAAATTAGCATTCAAGGCCCTTGATGAGGGTGTGATGGAAATGGCTCAAGAGGCTGAAAAATCTCAAGGAAAAGACACACTTGACTATGCACGCAAAACTGTAAGTTTTTATAAATATTCATTTTTTAATATGTATAATTAAGACTCTATTAGTGCAGAGTGTATAGATATGAAATTTAATTCAACTAAGATATTTATTGCATATTTTTAAAATCTTAAATGTAATTGCATTACTATTTATATCTCATTTATAGTTCATTGAAAGTATCAACCATCTTTAAAAAGTGAAATAATAAAAAATATTTTCTTTTTAATTTAAAAAAAGAAATAAGTTATACATAGCCTATATATAAAATATACTTTTCTCATTTCCATAGATCTATTGACCTCTTTTTTCCTTATATGTAAAGATCATTCTTTTATTATCCTTTCTTATACTTATCATTTAAAAAAAAAAAAATTAGCAAAAGGAAGATAGCCTATATATATTGATATAATATTTTAGTAATTACATAGATAAGAGATATATGCCCAATGAATGACATGTTGGCACATACTAAAGGCCTGCAATTTACTTTTTCCCCATTCTTTCTAAGAATAGAGTGCCCATGAAAAAAAAACACTCAGTTACATTGTTGTTACCATGACAACCCATACAAGATAGATTTTTTATACTTAAAAGCCATAAATACTAGATACCATAATAGTGAATTATATTCTTCCATGAACCAAGAGCATTATAGCAAAGATCATTCTTCCATGCGAGAGAAGCCCACCAAGTTTTCACCCTAGTTCTTATACTAAATGATGTTATATACTAAGTAGGAGGTTTTTTTTATATTACTGTTATTAGACTTGCCCATTATTTTTATTTTTCACCCTTCTAAATTTTTTCTTTATATTCTAAATTCCTAACCTTAGATTTCCATTTAGTAGATTAGTAGTCTCCTATGAGTATTACATATTAACCATGGAGTTTTATGTATACATATAGCAAAAAGGTTCCAATGAAAATAAATTGGTAGGTATGCACAAATTATAAAAAATAATTGATTATAAAATAGACTTAAATGAAACCAACAAAAGTAAGGAACACACCACCCATCCTATCACTAAGCACATACTTATGTATTAGGAGTAGAGAGAAGATGATCCACCTAATGAAATATCTAACGGGGAAAGTTTTGAAAGGAGCATTAGGGACCTTCTAGCCACCTTGAGGGTCTTGAACTACAAGAAACAAAAATATTCCTTAGGTAGGTAAACAAAGCACAAAAGAACCCTTGACATGACCCCACATATTCCAAAAATAATTTATCACGAGGAGATAATATGGCCCATCCACTAAGAAGAAGGTGGTGATAAAATATATTATTGTGAGTGGTTCCATTAGTTAAAACATGATGGCGGAATTCTTTGAGTAGTACTCTACTAAGAGTGTGAAGAGTACTCCTTATTTTATTGACTAGGTCATATAAAGACATAACAACTCTATTTGTATTTTCTTCATTTTTGACTATGTATAAATATAGAAGGAAGTAAGCGCATATTTAAAAAAATTAGAAATAAAATATAGAAGACTTTCTTTAAACAAAAACATAATATATAGCCTCCTAGATTTAAAACAAAATAACATATCTATTTATAAATTAAAAATTCAAACAATGTGACTAGGCCATGGTGTTGTATCTCCAAATAGAATATACCACTAGGAAAATAATCCTAGATTAAATAAAAAAATGGACAATGATTCTAGTTCAAAGAATTATATAAATATAGGAAACTATAAATGAGGTGTTTGAATGGCTCCAATATTTGACAAGCTAGGTAATTATAATGAGCCAAACCAATGTCTATAGTTTTTTCATGAAGCAAAAGATATTGATGAACTAGAAACCAAATAAGATGACCAATACTAGGATAATAATGGTTTAAGAAATTATTTATTCTACACATCCAAGTGAATAAGAGGAATTTATTTCATATCATTTTTCAAATTAAAGATGGAGGAAAAATGATTAAGAACTTTGTAAAGAAGGTTCAAGATATGATTCCTAGATGTAGTGTTCAAATTCCAATACTAATCAAAATACCAAATTTAAAAAAGTTTTGATGTTTCATTTGAAAATAGTCTATATGCACTTGGTCTAAAAACTTATCAAATTCATTGACCATTTTTCTTACTAAATCAATGTGTACATTTATTTTAAGAGTTTTCACTAGTATTTGATTGAAAAAAATGTTTCTATATTTTAAGTTATTGTTTATCCCACATCCATAAGAAATCTAGTGTGTAAGGTGGAATAATTAATCCAGATATTGTATCTTTTTATAGTTTGTAAGATACACTTTACTATACAGATTTTACTTAGAGTGCTAAAAAGAATGAAATGCCAACATGTTAATCAACATATTGGAAGTTATTTTGAATATATAATAGATATTTTAAATTTTATATTGTATTATATATAGGTAATGTGGTTATTCTTAATTATATGTTGGTTTTCCTTGACATCATGAATGGATTTGAATTTTACATTTTTAAAATTTGTACGTATATTTGATTTAATATTCATTTTGAGTTATATTTTATATGTACTTTTCTTAGTAATATAGTTATTTTAATGTATTAACAATAAATTGGGATATTATTTAAGTACAATGGGAGGTTTACATAGATGCTCACTTGCAAGAAGCAAAGTGGCTTGCTATGGGCTATATACCATCATTGGATGAATATTTAAAGAATGGAATAGTAAGCTTTGGGGCTCGTGTTGTGACCTTACAACCTATATTATCATTAGATGTGCCGATTTCTAATGATACTATAAAGGAAATTGATTATCCATCAAGCTTCAATGAGCTTTTAGGATTAACCCTCAGATTGAAAATGACATAAAGAATTTCCAGGTATGATATAAATTAAGACAATTAAAATTTTAAAACATCATGTTTCTTCATGCATACAATTAATTTATTTTATTTAAAGGTAATTAATTTGAAATTTTACAAAAGTATAATGGTATTTTTGAAGGTTGAGGAAGATCGTGGAGAAGTAGTATCATGTATAACATGTTATATGAAAGACCATCCTGGATCTACAAAGGAAGATGCATTGGTGTATTTGAATTCTTTAGTTGATGAAAAACTAAAAGAATTAAATCAAGAATATTTAAAACTAGATAATGTTCCAATAATCAGCAAAGATCATGCATATGCTTTATCAAAAGGTATCCAACTTCTCTATAAAGAAAGGGATGGAATTACTGTCTCAAATATTGAGACAAAGAATATTATCACCAAAATCATTATTGAACCAGTTCCTATGTGAATTAATTAGGTTATATATATTATAAAAATAACATTATTTGATATATTGGGTCTATCATGATAAATTATTTATTAATTCTCTATGTACTCAATGGTTATATAAACTTTTTTTTGTTGCTGAAATTTGAATCTTTTTCTTTCAAATCAAATATATCCATGTTATTTTCAAAATAATTTTTTCTCATGTTAGTATTATCTCATGTTTGGTTTCATTTAGATATATGTGCGTTTATATAATTATACTTAATTTCTCTTAGTTTTTAGTAATCTAAAATATTTTAAATCCTATATGGATATAATTATATAGACTATTTTATCATTTCAAATAATTTTAACACTTTATTTTTTATGTTGTAGGGAAGTCAAGTGATAAACACAAAAAATAATTAAATTACAAATGACATGAGGACTAGAGATTGAAATCAATAGTCTATTGCTAAAGTGATGAAAATAGAGATTTATAAAAAGATAATATTTTACAATATATTTGTTGACATGGATGATACACACGCACACCAACAAGTACATAAATTCTCACTTGAGAAACATGAGAATCTACCTTCCTTGAGAGATCCACAAAGAACTCCTGAATCGTAAGACAATCTTGGTTAATCTGAAAGCTCGGGAATGTCAAGTCTTGACACACTAGGTTTACTCAGTGTTTGTTGTGTAAATTTATTATTTATCATGATGGATCTAGACAGTTTCTTAAATGAATTGGTATCCAATTGTATATAGAAAAGCTCAACCAAATTAAACATACATTACTCCTTAGTCTCATTAACACAAAATGATTGCAAGAAATACTTTGTGACTTCAAATTGTTTGCAAAGACTTAGAATATTTAACATATATTTCTCTACATCTCCATGTATATGAAATATTTATGATAATATTCCATGAATTCTTTATTTTTAAAACATTTTCAAGAAATATTTAAAATCTACTCTAAAGAAAAATAATAAAGATCCTAAGATTTAAAGTTATCCCAACTATTATCCATGAAAACACCATGAAATAAACTAAATCAAAGAAAAACACTGTATACTTCACTAAATTGCTTCATATATAAGCGTAGAATGACGTAAAAATGCAAAGAAACATGAGATCATTTTCCACCAAACAGTGTCAATGTGCACACAAATTTGGCGCAACACATTGGCTTCTCTCCACCAAACAGTGTCAATGTGCACACAAATTTGGCGCAACACATTGGCTTCTCCAATAGGAACAAACAATCAGTTATGTAGGATTTCATATCAGGAAATAGCTTTAAAATTGGCTTTCATATTAGCAAAATTCAATAGAGCATACAAGTTTTTATACTAGAATAGTATAGAAAATAGGAAAAAGAAATAAAACTAGCAAGATTTTCAATTTTAAGTCTCCATAATTCCACAAGTTCTAAACCTCTATAAAATCAACAACTCTCGACCTTTTATAAGAACAAGGTAATCAAAGAGTTCCAAATGAACACATTAAAGAGAATTAAAAGTGTAGACACCTAAAAAATACTTAGGCTTGCAAGCTTCATTTTTACCACTTTCGTCCTAACATAATTAAGACATTTAATTATGTCCTTGGTCCACATTCGACTATTGATTAAATAATTCATAATTATTTAATTAATTCATGTCAGTTATTCTTCATGATTATTAAATAAATAAATTTTATTTATTTATTAAATACGTCATTAACTATCCAAGTCTTTCTTTAATTTATTTAATTCCCTCTTCTGCATTTAATTCTTATTGATTATTAAATAAATGAATTTCATTTATTTATTTAATACGTCACTGATTGTCTTAATTAAATAAATTGATTAATTTAATTAATTGGTCTTATCTCCTAAATTAAATAATTAAAATTTAATTATTTAATTGCCAATTTCATATTCTTCTCAATTTAAATAAATTAAATTATTTAAAATGTCATGTCAATTCTAACTGTCAGTCCTTTTTTATAAATAATCTGAAAAAGATTATTTATTATCTTTCAAAATCCATAATTTGAATTATTTTAATTCGAATTAGTAATTAATCTTCCAAAAATCAAGCAATCGGGTAGATTCTTGATTTTCCAAATCTTATCTTCAATCTACATCTTATCTCTTTGATTTTTCGAATCTTGCAAATCAGGGAATCTTATCTTCTTGATTTTTCAAAAATCTTTATTTTCTAATTAATTGTCTCATTTATTTTCCACCGTCGATCCGATTTTATTCTAACCGTTCGATTAAGGATTTTTCCCTAACCCTAATTAGGGATTCTTAGGTTTAATCTGGATCGTTCATTTCATCAATTTATCTCATCCGTCCATTCGAAATGGCCTTTTCTATAAAATGCCATCTTCTTCTTATTTTTGAAGGACACACACATGCTGACATTTTGCATAGTTATTATAGGCATTTATTTTCACATATTTTGTCATAGGCAATTTTAGTATTCAATTTTGACATTTGTTTTAGACATAGGCATTGGCTTTTAGACATAGGCATTTAGACACATCAAATCCTTCAAGACTTGTTGTAAGACTTAGGCATTTCCAGATTGCTCAAACGACAAATCTGAGGGCAACATTATCCAGCAAGTAAGAAGGTGCTACAAAAATGAATCATGGAGACTTCGGCGATCAAGTATAATCATTTTTTTTATGTATTTCCATTGTGTTTTGTAGCTACTTTGGGTTTTTATTATTTTGCTTTCAATTCAATTGATCTAATCTAATAACCTAGAAAATACCCTTAGTTACATTGGTGAAACTGACATTTTGTAGAGAAATGCGTGTGTGTTCTTGTTTGTTTTCATTGTTTTGCAGATTACAGCCAAGAAGTCATACGAAATCCTGTCACCTTCATTTGAGCACAGAAAAATGGGTGAATAAAATATTTTAAAATGGTTTCTGGATTTTGTAGATCTTGGTCTCAGCTTTCTATAACATCAAACGGTTTTAAATTTCATTAAGATTTGATAAAGTTATGGCTGTTTTAGTGATCGCTATTTTTTTTAAATTTCATTTTTAAAACCCGCGTTTTCTTTTGCATATAACTTTCTTTTTGTGCATAATTGTGGAAAATCTTTTCTAATTTTTGAAGATTTAATTTTCAGCTTTCCATGGATATCTACCACTTGAAATTTTGTTAAGTTTGGAGGAAGTTATCACTATTTTAAGTTTGTTGTTTTCATTTAAGTTTTTATTTTTTATTTTTGTTACTAATCTTTGTTGGCAGTATGTGGTGTTGGAGTTTTTTGTGGGTCAAAGACATATATTCAAACTACTGATATGTAGTTTTGCAGCTACGCTTGTCAAAGACTCATTTCTTAAACAACGTGTTTGTGATTTCTAGTGTAGAAAACACTTCATTTTGGTGTTTTTAAAATGAATGCGTGTTTGTTTATGTTTGATTGTGCTTGAAGGTGGTAGGTGATTATGCACTCACCTTGTGAAAACTAGGTGATCAGAAAACTAGACCCATCTTATGTTGTGTCACCCTTACGATTTAGTAATCGAAGTATCCTCTCCCCTTGCGCTTTCGAGCGATCCTGGGTGTAAGAGAAACGGTTACTGACTCTATAACTTGGGCCTGTTCTGGTGGGAAAAAGTACTCACCCCAAGACGACTCTGACCGGTAGCACCCTGACACCGAGGGAATTCCAGCCGGTATATAAAAGTGGGTTCTTGGGGAAAGCCCAAGAATCACGAGTGTGGTTCTGACGAGATGGATCCGAAAGGGGAATCTTGTCGCATGGATCATGCCCCACGAATAGAATGCCTGAATTAAATACCCCTTGTTTTAGTGTCCAACCATTCTTTGGCCGTTGCTTGGTATAGTGCAGGGTACAGTATCATGCCCGAAGACACTCACTACTAATCCCCTTGAGTAGAGATAGCAGTTCTTGGGAAGTCACTACCCAAGAATTCAAATTTGGTGTGCTCGAATGACGTTAATGAGTCGTGGAGGGGAGCCAATGCCACCAAAATTCTAAGCTATCCTCTCTCGAGAAGGAAAGGTGTTTATCACCAATCCGGGGTATATCGGTGGGCTATACCAAGTATACAAACCCTTGGCCTATTGGCCTTTTTAGGATTGTGCTTATCTGATGTGTGATTGGTTACATTCAAAACGCTGTGTTTGTCAAGTGTTTTCTGGTCTTATCACAGTTCGAAACAAAAATTTCATCAAACAGACCAAATTTTCCATCAAAAACGACAAGACAAACTTTTCGCATCTATCAAACTACATTTAAATGTCTGAAGCGCAATCGCTCTGATCAATCACATTTGAGTTTACTGAACTGCATTTGCATATCCAAGACGCAACTGAAACTTCAAATGACGCATTTGCCTGTCAAAACTTAAAACTTCACATCCGAGACTTGAAGTCCTCAACTTGTCCACCATTTGTCAAACACTTTCATCAAGAAGATTCTGTCAGAAACCAAACTTGATATTGCTCAAAGTTTTGTCTATTAGCTTGCATTAGTCACCATAGGTTTCATACTTCATTCCTTTTTGTTGCATACATTTGACATTAGACTATCCTTAGGTTCACATTTTGCATACTTAGGATTAGGCAAATCTTAAGCACACTTTGCAAAGTCATTGTTTTCGAAATTAGACCCTCTTAGATTAAGTTGTCAAACCCCCTTTTTAGTCATTGTCATCTTTTGTGAGATTTCTTCCAACTCAAAAGTCTAGTTAGGAAGACTCACTAGTCATTTAGACATTGTCAACTTGTCATTTTCCAACAAAGTCCTTTAACAGTCAAAATCGAAAACAAAGTTCGAGCTTAGAAGTGCTTAGATAACCTTGTCTTACATTGCATACACATTGCATATCCTATTCACGAAAAACCAAAAACATTAGTCATTCTAGTCGTCATCTTGAATTTAGACTTCACGTAGTGTCATACTCGCATTTAGTCGTCATTCCCATTTGAGCAATCTCATTTCATGGTTGAAACCAGACTTCAAAAACAAAAGAGACAAATGGAAAACTTTAGACAAGACCCCCCGTTTACTATCAAGAATCCTCCACATGACCCAAACTGGACTTTTTACGATCCATTTTTAGACAATCAACCTCCAGTGACAACACAATCCTCGTCAAACAGCCCATTCGAACAATTCTTGCAAAAAGATGAAAATGGACAACTACTTCAGGAAAACATAAAGGCATTGACACAAGACCCTGAGGCCTGTCAGCTTGTTGAAGCTATGGTCCATCAAGACAGAGAAAGATTCTTAGCTATGCTCTTGAGTGAAGGAACTAAGTTACCACAAGGATTTGATGCTACCATGCTAAATTTGACACTTCATGACCCTAATGCCAACAATGCACATAACATCTCACATAGTGGTCAACTTCTAAATAATACGAGCAATACTTCCTTTGGGACCACAATGACAATGCATACTACTCCCAATGTCCCAAACACCCCCAACATTCCCAACACCACAAACACCATGACAGTCAATGCCACAACAGTAAATGCCATGGGGGCATCATCAAGTCACAACAATCCCCCCTTGACAACTTCATTTACTACCATGAGCACAACTTCGACATATCCATCCAATGGTATGTCACAAAATCCTTTGGGAGGAGCCATAGGACGTATCTTTATTCAAGGACAACAACAAAACATTAACACAACAACATAGTCAAATGTCATTGCCTCGCAAGGTACAAACACAAACATCCCCCTTGTACAAAATCAACAATTTACACGAGGTGGCCAAATAACACAACCCATGACATCATTGACACACCATAACATTCATGGTCACAACATCCCCCAAATAACGACACACATGGCTGGGGGACACATCCCAACATACTCATCTAACATTCATACTCATCAACATGCACCAAATCATAACTTCCAATACCAACAACACACGTCATACGTACCACAACAATCCATACAGCCACAATACACCAACATTCACGCACACCAGACAGGAACACATGGTGTACCAGGCAATCCAACATACGAAAACGTAAACGACCCTACCATAGATGAACTCAAAGCAAGAATGAGGGATATGGAGAAAACTATGCAAAAAATGTACATTTCAGGTAGGAAATCAGAAATATCATATGACCTGGATGTATACCCATTTGACACGAGCTTATATATGCCTGCATTTCTGCCAGGATACGTGTCACCCAACTTCAAAAAATATAGAGGCAAGACAAATCCCATTGAACATGTCCACAAATTTGCAACCAACTGTATGGATATCACCTACAAACCAACATACTTGATGAGACTTTTTTCCAAAAGTCTGGCGGGTCAAGCCCTTGAATGGTTTTCAACTCAAAAAGATATCCAGACATGGGATGAGCTCAAATGAAAATTCATAAGAAATTACGTGTACAACATTGACATGGATACCTCTATCACTAGATTGTGCAATCTCACGCAAGAAGACTCTGGTGAGACATTTATTCCATTCTTTCAAAAATGGAGAAGCCTTGCTAGTCGATGTCACATTCACATTCCTGAAAGGGAAAAAGTTGACATGTTGATCCAAACACTTCTGGGGCCCCTAAAATTCGCATTGCAAATACATTGTTGCACAAACTTCACAGAATTAGTGGAAAAAGGGGTCCAGATTGAGAAAGCCCTTATCGCAAAGGGAGAACTGAGATATGGTTCCAAAAACATGAACGTCAATCCACCCGCTGACAAAAACAAATATTGGGTTAAAAATAAGCATGTCACAAATAATAGTGTTGTTGATGCCAAGACTGCAAACACTGTAGGTCCCGTATTGGCCCTGAAGGGGGTTCAAAAACAAAACAGACCAACAACGACATTGACAACTCCTCCCAATACTTCTTCAAACAATCAAAGTGGTCAAAACAGTCAAGGGCAATATCGTCAAATAAGACAATTTCCTAGGGGTCGCACATACACCCATTTGGGTGAACCCATTGAAGAAGTCCTTAAGAAATACATTCAGCATGGGGTCATCATACTTCCGGAAATAAAACCATATGACCTAGGACAGTTCAAACCAGCATGGTGCAATGACAATGCAATTTGTGAATACCATCGAGCAAAAGGGCATACAACCTCTAACTGTCGACAATTGAAAAACCTAATTCAAGATCTTATAAAAAATCACACCATCGAAGTAGGTGGATCACAATTCACCTCCAATGCAAATCATACTATCCACGAAAATCCACTGCAGGACCATGGTTCCCATAATGCTTCCACTTTAGGTTCACAGAACCAAGCTAACTTCACTCAAGCCAAGTACGATTATTCTAGTGGACCAATTATAAATAATGTCAGAACTGACGATGAGTACATCAATACCATTACAGTCAAGAGAGCACCCCAGTGTAATGCTACTACACGAAGTGGCAAGGTCACTATAGCTGGTCCACCTCCCCCTAGACAAGACAAAATCACTATACCGGGCCCATCTGCTAAACAATCACAACCTGCTGCATTGGCTAAACAGCCAAAACCTGTCTCAACCCCACAACAGTGGAAACCCAAAAGTCAGTTCAACCTCATTGACCAACTAGGAAAGACTCCCGCGCAAATATCTATCCTTGAGTTGCTTCGTATCTCTCCTGCGCACAAAGCAATCCTAGACAAAACTCTCCTAGAGTCTTCGGTCCCTAAGGACATCATTGTCAATTATTTTGAAACTATGGTGGGATATCTCACCACGCCGCACCATGTCACCTTCTCGGATCAAGACTACTCATCACATAAAACCAACCACAATGACGCATTACACATAGAAACTTTTGTCCACAAGCACAAAGTTAGACGGGTTTTAGTAGATGGCGGAGCAGGGTTGAACATATGCTCCCTCAAATTGGTTAAAGCTCTAGGGTTCTCTGATGCATGTGTAGACCCAACGAAAAGCATAGTGATCAAAGCATACGATGATGAGGAACGCTCTTCACGGGGTGTTATCTCTCTCCCTATCAGAGTGGGACCGGTCATTGTAGACACAACCTGCCAGGTCCTAGATTTGGAACTACCATATAACATCTTACTTGGTCGTCCATGGATTCATGCATTAAAAGCC
Source organism: Sequoia sempervirens (assembly GCA_007258455.2). Lineage (NCBI taxonomy): Eukaryota > Viridiplantae > Streptophyta > Pinopsida > Cupressales > Cupressaceae > Sequoia > Sequoia sempervirens. The sequence continues at coordinate 42,514 of VDFB02042921.1, forward strand.
GTTTCATCTACATACCACCAATGCCTCAAGTTTCCTTTTGACGGTACAGAAGTCACCATATACGGAGACCCCGACCCTTTCCAATATTGTACCAACTTAAGGGGTATCTCCAAAAACTAAGTACCTATTAATCGAGAAGCACCTGGCTCCTCGTCATCCAAGTATATCGACCCTTCCACGCTCACGTCATCTTCCACATCCGCTCCATCCACGTCTTCCGCCACACCACCACCTTCCACCAGCTCTAAGACTGAATCCACTGTCACAATCCAAGACCTTGGCTGCGGAGAATTCAAACTGCACACAGCATACAACATAACAACAATGCCCAGATCTCCCAAGGACTATGGTCAGCCATGTTTCAGAATGGAACCTCAGGAAACCTTCAAAGTTCCACCAAATACAGTTTTTATCAAGTGGGGAGACATGAGTGAGGAAGACCTTGCTGACATCACAGGATGGATCTATAAGGATACTGTCACATTACCCCCATTACCAGTTCAAATATATGGCAAAGGTTATGACTTCATGAAGGCTAAAGGCTACGATGGTACTAGTGGCCTTGGAAAAAATAAAACGGGTCGAAGGGAACCCATAGAAACTTTTCAAATCCTAAAGTATCTTGGTTTAGGGTTTCAGTCACCCGCTAATGACGATCGACGTACCTCTGGACTTTCAAATGAGCGAGTACATGCTTTGAAAAGTGTCGAGACTACTAGGGAAACCCTAACCGAAACTAACTCCCACGAGTGGGAATTTGGCTCAGAATGATCCCTAAGTGACTGTTGTCTTGATGATTTGTTTGTCGAACCAGGGGAACTAACCTCTGAACAACAGTTTTGGCAAACATTCAAAATTGAACAGGCACCAGATAGTCAAAGTCCTACTACCACCTCCCATGCCATACAACACCCATCATCTAAACCCCATCAATCCAATTCATCCGAGGTATCAGATGACATTGACAACCAGGGCTCTAAAACCTTCACTCCCTATTTTGACAACGAATATGACACTAGTGAAGGAGAATATTGGATAGAGTCTGATGTCGAGTTGGATGATGATAACCTCATTTACAACATTACTGAATCCATCTGCATGCTGTCTGCATCCTCACCCCAATTCACTAGCCTTGACGATGGCATTTCTTTAGTTTACCCTGAACTAGTCGATTGGGACCAACAAGGACCGCTAGTTCTGAACACATTTCAGAATGATGAGGCAATAGCTGAATTCATGGGATTATGAGAAGGCATACCCAGTGGGGACCACAAATCAGGATTTGCCATTGATTTAGACTGCATGGCATACTTCGGCAAGACTGTTCAGTCCTCCAGTCACAAAAGTAAAAATAAAGTAAAAAATGAAACGTCTCTAGGTGAAAACCGAAAGGCACCTCTTGATGATAAAATAGTAAAAATAAAGGATGAATCTGCGGGTGAAAACCTCCCTGAGGCGTCCAAAGATGGAGGACTAGACTTTCTCCCCGTGCAACAGGAGAAATTGGCCATGCTTATTGAGGACACAATAGAGGATAACATTTCAACTACAGAAGACCCCAAGATGGTCCTATTTGCTGCATCATTGATTGATGAAGAGAAACCAGAATTTCATAAATTCTTTGCAGAATGAAAAATGAATTTCGTGTGGTCCTATGCTGACATGCCAGGATTGGACCCCGAATTGGTTCTGCATCATTTGCCACTATTACCCAATGCTAAACCAGTCAAGCAGAAGTTGCGCAAAATGCACCCTCAAGTTGCCCTATTGGTCAAGGTCGAGTTAAAGAAATTACTGGATGCCGGATTCATAAGGTCCATAGATTACGCTGAATGGATTTCTAATTTAGTGCCGGTGACAAAGCCAAATGGGCTGATTTGGGTATGTACAAATTTCTGAGACCTAAATAAAGCATGTCCAAAGGATGACTTTCCGTTGCCCAACATTGACATCATAGTTGACCTAACTGCAGGACATGAGATGCTATCCCTCATGGATGGTTTCTCCGGCTATAATCAAATCCGCATTGCTCCTGAGGATCGGCACAAAATAGCATTTACTTGCCCATGGGGCACATACTATTGGAACGTCATGCCATTTGGTCTCAAAAACGCAGGCGCCACATATCAAAGGGCTATGACCACGATCTTCCATGACATGATGCACAATATAATGGAAGATTATGTAGATGACCTATTGGCCAAATCAGCAACTAGGAAAGATCATTTGAAGGTACTCGACAAAATTTTCAAGAGACTGGAAGAGTACAAAGTTCGGCTAAACCCTAAGAAATGTGTTTTTGGGGTCACGTCAGGTAAACTATTGGGGTACATAGTTTCCGAAGAGGCATAGAGGTTGATCCGGCAAAGGTCAACGCAATCATAGACATGCCTCTGCCCCGAGGTATCAATGAGCTCAGAACTCTGCAAGGTAGAGTACAATCTATTCGCCGTTTCATAGCCCAATTGGCAGATAAGTGCCACCCATTCTAGTACCTATTGCGCAAAGGTGTCCCCTTTGTATGGATGGATAAATGTCAAGAGGCCTTCCAGCAAATCAAAGATTACCTACTGTCAACACCAGTCCTCATGCCGCCCATTCATGGAAAGCCATTGATTCTATACATCTCGACTACTAGTTCAGCACTGGGGGCATTTCTGGCCCAAAATGATCATGAAGGAAAAGAAAGAGCAATCTATTACATCAGCCGCACACTGATAGGCTATGAGTTGAACTACACATACATTGAACGTGCATGCCTCGCTGTTGTCTTTGCATCCCAAAAACTAAGACACTATATGCTCAATCATCAGACACAACTGGTTGCCAAGATTGATCCAATGAAATATCTACTAAGTCGAGCAGCATTAACAGGTCGGTTAGCAAAATGGGTCATGATACTAAGCGAGTATGACATACAGTATGTTGAGCGTAAGGCAATAAAAGGGAAAGTAATAGCAGATCAACTGGCGGATGCACCAATTCCAGTCACTCATCCACTAGTAACTGATTTTCCCGATGAGTCCATTTTTCATGCGGAACTGGCAGCACCATGGAAGCTATATTTTGATGGGTCTCATACTGGTCATGGCTCAGGCGCTGGAATCTTGTTTATCACACCACAGGGAGATTCAATTCCAAAATCATTTAGGATCTCTTTCCCTTGTACAAATAACATTGCTGAATATGAAGCACTAGTCACAGGTCTCAAGTTGGCAATCAAATGGAAAATTCAGGCATTGCTTGTATTCGGGGATTCCCAGCTAGTAATCAACCAAGTGAATGATGACTATGAAACAAAGGATGAGAAGTTGCTTCCCTGCAAGAGGATGGTGGACAGTTTCCTGACATACTTCCAACTGATTTCTTTTGAGCAAATCCCCAGGGCACAGAATAAGGCAGCTGATGCAATGGCTACTATCAGTTCTCTCTTGGACATCCCTAAAAATGTGCCACAATTTGAGTTCTTAGTAGAGCATATTTTGATATCGGCATATGATATCCCAGAATCAGAAATGGTTTGCGAACTTGTTGGTCCCAACTCTCCTTGGTATCAGGACATTTATGACTACTTGAAATCTCAAACCCTTCCACTGAACCTGTCCAATAACCAAAGGAAGTCCTTCATTAGAAAATCTACAAGGTATGCCATTGTCAGTGACACCCTATACCACTGTAGTTTCGACGATACCCTCCTTAGATGTCTTGACACCAACGAAGCATGTATGACCTTACGAGAAGTGCACGACGGTATATGCGGATCTCATTCGAGTGGTCCTATGCTAGCTAAGAAACTAACAAGACTTTGGTATTATTGGCCGACAATGGAAAAAGATGCAATTGAATATGTCAGGACTTGTCGCAAATGTCAAATACACAGTGACTTGGTCCATGCTCCAGCACAAGAACTCCGGCCGATCACTTCTCCTTGGCCCTTTTCTCAATGGGGACTCGACCTCGTGGGTAAGATCCATCCAACCTCATCCAACGACCATAAATTCATTATTACCGCCACTGAGTATTTCACAAAGTGGATTGAAGCCATTCCATTGACATATATTACTGGCAAACAAATATCAAAGTTTATCCTTAACTACATCATTTTCCGGTATGGCCTTCCGCAGTCAATCATCACTGACAACGGACGTCCGTTCAAAAACCAAGACGTATGCGAGTTATGTGAACGATTCCATATCCAACACCACTTTTCATCTCCATACTACCCACAAGGAAACAGCCAAGCTGAGGCGTCGAATAAAACCATTGTCAAAATTCTAAAAAAGACTGTCAATGACGCTGGCCGCGACTGGCACATACAACTTAACCCTACTCTGTGGGCTTAGCGAACTAGCATTCATACACCTACAGGAGCCACCCCATTCGCCCTAGTCTTTGGCACCGAAGCCATCTTACCCATTGAGGTCGAAATTCCTTCGCTACGAGTCTCCTTCAAGGGTCTTACTAATGAAGAGGAGTACCGACAATCACGCTTGCATGAGCTGGAAATGCTGGACGAAAGAAGACAAAACTCATTGAATCATCTCCAAGCATACCAGAACCGCCTTTGTCGCAGCTACAATAAAAAGGCTATGGTCAGAAAATTTTACATCGGTGACTTAGTTCTAATGCAGAACCCCAAGAACCAAGCAGACAGAGAAAAGCTAGGAAAATTTGAACCAAACTGGCTAGGTCCCTATATTATCATACCTTCTTTTGGTTTTGGGGCATATCAATTGGCAACTCCAGATGGGGAACAGTTGACTGAACCCATCAACAGTTTACACCTCTGAAAGTTCTACGCATAGCATCAGAGGGTGGAGCTGAAAGCCATAAAATACAAAAAAACAAAAATTGAAAAATGATAAAAATCCTCACCTTGATGAAAACCTGGCAAAGGCATCTTGGTGACACCAAAAAAATCAAAAAATCATGAAAATAGTAAAGAGAAAAATGATTCGTTCAATAGTGAAAACCTGGCAAGCGGCACTTTGGACAAGTACCATGGTGAAAACCTGGCAAATAGGTGCCATGCGTAATCAATCATTGCTCTGCCATCTACTGTCACTTTGTCTAACTTGGCCTAGGATGAAAGATATGTTCGCCATTATTTCGTAAATCGCCACCACATCCTACCCTAGCTGTCATAGTAGATAAATGATTGACATCAAGTCCTGACGACTCTCCGTCTAGCAAGTCTGTAGCATCCCGACCATATTCCTTGCAAATGGCTAAGTCTTAGACCTGACTGGGGGAAAAATGTTTATCATACAACTGTAGTGGATGTCACATATGATCACAAAAACATTGGCAAAAAGTCCTGAAAAAACACAAAAACATCACAAAAAGTCTTGAAAAAAGACAAAACATCACAAAAAGTCCTGAAAAAAGACAAAAACATCACAAAATGTTCTGAACAAAGACCAAAAAACATCGCAAAATGTCCTGAAAAAAGACAAAAATATCGTAAAAAGTCCTGAAAAAAGACCTAAAAATCATAAAACGTCCTGAAGAAAATCTCAAACAAAATCATTAGACTGCTCGAAGCACACGAACACACTGTCATCTCTGGTCAAAATCAATCAAGTCAATCAGTCTTTATCATTTGTCGAACTACGTTGTCTCTATGCACTTGCTACGTAGGCAAGACTCGCATTTTGAGTCCCCGAGACATTAGGTCAGTCCTTTTAGGTTTGTCAAAATAAAATCATGACGCAATATTTGGTCATCAAGACAAAATCATTGGTCGTGTCGAACTATGAGGTCTCTGAGTGTATGACGTAGGCAAGGCCATCTATTGATGAGCCCCCGAGGCCGCACTAGGTCAATCCATTAGGGTTCATGGCACTACACTGGCACACACGTCAAAAGTCTTCAATCGTTTTCCACATGGGAAAACTCCTACAACAAGGTAAAACAATCATTTATTAGGCATGACAATCTCACCAGCACGTCTCTCATATCATCATGACAATATCGGCATATAGTCAAACACAAGTCAAATTCGGTCAAAGAAAGTCAAATCATCAGAAACTAGTCAAACTGTCAAATTTTGGTTAGTCTTCAGATGAATCCTTCTAAACGATAACCATTGTCATTTACGCCTTAGGATGTGTCCTTCCTAGGCATCGTCATCATCCTTTCGACATTTTGAGCGATCTTCTTGACAATTAAAGATCACTCTTCCTGACATTAGTATTCTTCAGATGAGTCCTTCTGAAGAACCAACTCTGTCATTTATGCCTTAGGATGTGTCCTTCCTAGGCATCGTCATTATTTTGAGGGACGCCTTATGACCATTAGGGATCAAATCCTCTCGACATCGGCATTATTCAGGATGTGTCCTTCCTGAATTCACCAAGTCTCGACATTTTTCAAGGTCATCAAAACTTTAAACATTCAGGCATCTCGACATTATCAAACATGGCATCTTGACATCAGAACAATGGATATCCAGACGCACTTGGCAAACACTTGACAATTGTCTTTTGATCTTTTATCATGTTATTAGTTTTTCAGCGAGATCCCACTACGCAGGATTTAGAGAAGCGGTGACGTAGCATGACAATTGACATGCATGACTACTAGCTTCTCAGCGAGGTCTTGATCCTGGGATTTAGAAAAGCAACGACATATCATGATAGGGACTTTATTTTTGTATTTTGGCAATCATGTCACTAGTTTCTCAAGGATGTCTTGGAAACAAGATTTAGAGAAGCAGCGACGTTTCATGATCTGTCCTTGTCTTTTTCTGCTTGAGGTTGATTATGACAACAAGACTGGGGCAATCATGCTCTTGGTATGAGTCATGATCATCCTTGTCTGTGACTATTTGTCTTACGTAATGTAATGGATGACCTTGCACACCTTGGTCTACGTCATATCATGGTGTTTGTTGTCCATTCATGTCATTTTTACCGCCCAATGATGATTAAGAGCAATAAATATTAAAAAGTCCTACAGTAAAGTTTTGAAGGATTTGGTCTAGGAACTTACATGCATCTCCTTTAGTCATGTCATCTTCTCTCGCCCATCTCATATAAGCATTGCATCCATATCATCATCCATATCTTTTGCACTAACATTTCTTTGTCTCTTCATATTCTAGTCTTCTCATCCATTTCGAGAGCACACCCATGTTCTTGAACCTGTCTGTCCTCTCGAGGGGGCATATCGACACCCTCCTCATCATTCTTCCTCATCTTATTTTGCACTGGGGCATTTTTTGACTTATTTTCTTTGACACAATGCGACAAGCGACATTAGGACAAAGAGGGGCAAAATGTAGACACCTAAAAATGACCTAGGCCTGCAAGCTTCATTTTTACCACTTTCATCCTAGCATAATTAAGACATTTAATTATGTCCTTGGTCTACATTCGACTATTGATTAAATAATTCATAATTATTTAATTAATTCATGTTAGTTATTCTTCATGATTATTAAATAAATAAATTTTATTTATTTATTAAATACGTCTTTAACTGTCTAAGTCTTTCTTTAATTTATTTAATTCCCTCTTCTGCATTTAATTCTTATTGATTATTAAATAAATGAATTTCATTTATTTATTTAATACATCACTGATTGTCTTAATTAAATAAATTGATTAATTTAATTAATTGGTCTTATCTCCTAAATTAAATAATTAAAATTTAATTATTTAATTGCCAATTTCATATTCTTCTCATTTTAAATAAATTAAATTATTTAAAATGTCATGTCAATTCTAAAGTCTGTCAGTCCTTTTTGATAAATAATCTAAAAAAGATTATTTATTATCTCTCAAAATCCATAATTTGAATTATTTTAATTCGAATTAGTAATTAATCTTCCAAAAATCAAGCAATCGGGCAGATTCTTGATTTTCCAAATCTTATCTTCAGTCTACATCTTATCTCTTTGATTTTTTGAATCTTGCAAATCAGGCAATCTTATCTTCTTGATTTTTCAAAAATCTTTATTTTCTAATTAATTGTCTCATTTATTTTCCACCGTCGATCCGATTTTATTCTAACCGTTCGATTAAGGATTTTTCCCTAACCCTAATTAGGGATTCTTAGGTTTAATCTGGATCGTTCATTTCATCAATTTATCTCGTCCGTCCATTCGAAATGGCATTTTCTATAAAATATCATCTTCTTCTCATTTTTGAAGGACACACACAAGCTAACATTTTGCATAGTTATTATAGGCATTTATTTTCACATATTTTGTCATAGGCAATTTTAGTATTCAATTTTGACATTTGTTTCAGACATAGGCATTTAGACACATCAAATCCTTCAAGACTTGTTGTAAGACTTAGGCATTTCTAGATTGCTCGAACGACGAATCTGAGGGCAACATTATCCAACAAGTAAGAAGGTGCTACAAAAATGAATCATGGAGACTTCGGCGATCAAGTATAATCATTTTTTTTATGTATTTCCATTGTGTTTTGTAGCTACTTTGGGTTTTTATTATTTTGCTTTCAATTCAATTGATCTAATCTAATAACCTAGAAAATACCCTCAATTACAAAAAGAACAAATCATAAAGTAGCACGTGGAAAATGATAATTGGCATGAGAACATTCTCGAACAAGTCAAAGACACTTTAAATTTCTCCATGGAGTAAAAAATCCTTGAAATATCAAACTTCAAGGTGTGGGCATCCTAAAACATCTTGCAATACTATCAATAGTTTCTCTCAAAATACCTAGGGTTTAGTTAGCACATATCGGGTCTGTAAGTGACTTTGAAAAATGCACTTCATGAAACTTATCACCATAGCTACACCACAAAACACTTGGGTTTCCCTTCCCGATCATAAGCATTTCCTCGATAGTTACCTCCTCCATGGACTCATTTTCTCCTTTCCCTCTCCTTTTATTCCCAACATGCAATCAATACCCGATTCATATTCTCCCTTGGAGTGCACTTTGTGTCATCCTCCAACTATGTTTATGCCTTGCATATTCTTTAGTTATCTTCTTTATGGCTTCATTTCTTTGCATCATTTCTACCTCATACTTATTCATGTGATTTCTATATTTGATCACCTAATCAAGAACCACCTGACTCAAACACTAGATAGGATCTTTGTTTAATTTGTCAATCCAACCTCTGAAGGCTTTTACTTCTACAACATCCTACCCCATTCCTTAGAGATTACACTCCCGCCATGCTAGCACCTCTATGAAATAGGTATGTGCAGGATCATGATGGGCCAAAAAGTGACGATATGATGGGTATGTGTAGGGTATGTGGCTAACAAATTTTATTTTACCCAAAATTGATGAAACAAAAAAAGTTTTTAAAGGAGATTCTCAGCTTTCCACTAATATAAATTATGCTTTACTTTGAATTTAAAAAATAGTTATTATTCATTTTCTGTTTGGATTACAACTATAGTCTTGATTGATAGGTTGATTGAAAAACATCTATAGCTTTCAAATGGTATCATTTTTTTTTAATCCAAAACATGCATCACATTTTATGCTTTGCATTCTATAGGATTAAAAGAATAAAAATTGAATTTCATGGATTTTTTACCAAGTTAAGGTGGTCAGACATATGATTTTTTATATTTTTTAAAAGTTGTAATAAAAAAAGCCATAATTAATTATTTACATGGAAAAAAATTACAAAAATATATGCATCACATTGGGACATGAGTCCTCTACTGATATCTAAAATCTTATTAAAAAAATATTATCATTTTATTGTGGTTAGGGTGGCCAGAAAGACACCTATTTCTTTTTTTTTCTCTGAAATTTAAGTACTACTGCATTGAAATTTCAAATTTTCACCAAATAGATTGTTTTTAAAAATAAACCTAGTAGTTTAGAAACTAAATTCAATTTACTACAGATTATTTTGTTACATATTTTTGAAATACTATAAATAACTTATTCAAAATTTTACATCAAGTTGCCTAACTCTAATTTTTCTAAATTTTTCACTACTTAAGGACCTATTTTTTCCATGATGATCTTGCACATACCCAGATCTAAGTCCTTATTCACCATATTTTCACTTTTCATGTGTGATCTTTTCCAACTCGGTCATACATTGCAACAAAGCATCACTTTCCTAATTTAACTACAATTTCCACTTCTTTAACACTAGAACATCTTGTTTGTGACCACTTTCTACTCGATCAACACCTAGACATCCATTTTAAGAACTCCATCTAACCACCTTACCTCCACATCATTCTACTCCATGTGGGTTTTACATTCAGTCAAAATCCTTTTCGACTTATTAGGCCAACGATATGCTTCTTTGCATTTACCAATTGCATCTCTCATAATTTCTTCACCGTATTACACCAAATACGCTATATATTCTTCAAACACATTTATCTTATGCTTTAATAATTTTATTGTATTCACTCTCTCTTTATACATCAATACTATATTTGGTGGCAATTCAATCAATGAATGACTTGGCTAGGCTATGACTCTGATGAAATTCTCGTAACGAGAAACTCGCTCTTTTAGTTTCTTTTTCATTTTTTTTCCTTTCTTATGCAGGAAATAGTTTCTTCTAAGTTCATTCCCATTCCTCCAAATCTTTCTCCTATGAGGAATGTCCTATTTTGATAGTGGTAACTTGGTAATCGCTAGTTGTCACTTCATGCTTATCATTTTCTCCTACAGGAGTGGCTATCTGAAGAGTTTTCCTTGCATCTAAATTTTTCTAGACAACATGCCTAGCCCTTGCTTTGAATTTATACTTAGGTGTATCCATATAGTTCATTATACTATTAAAATTTAGAGGCACCAATTCTACCTCCAACGGTGGGGCTAATTTCCATATCTTCCATTATAAAAGTGCCCAATCTTGTAGCCTTATCATGTCATCCAATCCACATTAACATATAAATAGAAAAATAATCTAAAAAGTATCTTTATTTTAGTTTTCATACATATCCATACATGAAAATTTATCAAGAATAATTACATATAATGATGATTTCAACAGGAAATTAAATTCAGAAAATTTACAAGGGTTTCTAGGCACTTCATGCCTCCAAATCTTCAAAATCTCCTGCCTTCAACATTATTGGCTTCACTCCTCTTTGTAAATATGATGTTTCCCTTCATAATACAACTCTCCTGGCTCCCTTGACCACATGAAAGACACCTGCAACTTTCTTCTTCTCTTCTTCTATTCCTCTCCTTTTGCAAAAGCTAATTTTCTACACTTTCCTTCATGTAATCCTCTAGCGAATCCTACAAATTATTTCTTCAAACTTGATGATTTTGATTGCTGCCTCTTGAAACCATTAAAGTTTGTATTTAAAGATGGTTTTAACTATGTGAAAAACCAAAAGAGTAGTTTCCAAATTTTCTCTTTGATTGACCTTTAAAATTCCTACAAAAAAAAGAAATAAAACATAGTTTGTAGCTCCCAAAAGTGTCATTAAAAGTTGTTGAACCATATCCAATTTCTTGTTGTTTTATGTGAATTTTAAAAATTAATAAAATAAATAACCAATTCATGCTCATTCACCTCAAGTTTCAAATTGAAGAGTCATTCAATTATTTTCTAAAAATCACTAGTTTTTTTCCTCCATTCTAGGAATCAAAATTGAAAGAATAGTACCATAATGGAATTCCAAGAGTCACTTGAATTATGCACACTTACCTAGGTGTCCAAATTGAGAAAATTAAATAATTTTAATTAATTTCCCTTCAAAATCCTCTTCCACCATGTTAAATAGACCATTTCAATCCCTAGAACCTTGAAATTATACAATTTTGCAAATCATATTAAACACCCTGCTTGACCTTGATGTATGGAATGCAAATAAAGCCCTAAAAAATTAAAAATTATATCCTTACTTCACAATATTCTATTGAATTTCAAACCTACACCAAAAATGAAAAATACTAAACATGAAAAAAAAAAAATTGGTGATGCAGGATTGCTTGTGAGCCCAAATGCTCTTGCATTAGACACACCAGGTAAGAAGTTTGTGAGTATGGCTCAAAAAATGGAGTTGAGCATTTGAAACACCCTTTCAAATAGTAAACTATTTTCCAACATACTCCAATGCTTTCATAGGTACCATGATTTTTGTTTTCTTCTCCTTTTCCAACATTTACATGGAACTCTTCCTATCTTCCTTTGTAAAAATGTATATACCAATCCCTCTTTCACTTATAGACATTTTCCACCATATATGAAAATATTCCACCAAATACACTTTCCTCTCTTCTCTTCTCTTATGGGATTTAACACACCACAATCCATCCTCCTCCACCAATGTTCATATGCACCATCCCCTACAACACGTATATACAAATCAACAATGTCATGGAAATTAAATATTTCCATTTGTACTTCCTCTTTACATTCCTTTATATTTATTTACACCCTTTCATCAATCCATTATTCCACTTTCACCATGTCATCTGCAAATAACTCAACATCATCTTCATCATCATAAAATTGAAAAATATTTACTATTACCTTTGTTTTCATATTTTCTTCTACTTTAGAAATATCTTCTCCATTCACATCCTTATTCATCAAAACCTCCATACTTCACTAAGACATGCTACTACTACAATATCATGCACTTCCATGCCTTCAAAAAGATATGCTTTGGCTGAAATCTTATTCTTTCCTTCTTCTTTCAAGATGTTTTCTTCTTCATCGATGTCTATTGGACTCTTTGCTTCATCTTTCCTTCTACCTAAAAATGAAAAAGCATTAGAAAAGTTGTAGGATTCAAATTCTCCCATCTTCTTTTATTTTTCTTTCCTCTTTCCTTTCATAATACTTTCCTCCAAGACATCTAAACTCCTCAATATTTTTGCACACTTATTTTGAATAGCCCAACTCTCTTCCTCTAAAATTCTTTCTCTCCTCTCAATAAAATAAATTCTTATAGTCCAACAAAAGGCCAACCTCATGCTCTTCTTCCCTAAAATTTCTATAAACACTTGCAACACACTCACAATTTACAACAAAACTTATGCAAAATAATAGCTATCCTCTACTTAACAAAGATTCTAGAAGATGTACCTCTCAGAACCCCCTCTACCCACTTTCACATAGTGGAGGACGTTTGTACACCTTCTACCCAACCCTATCTCTATTGGAGGATAAAACAAATCAATTACACACAAAAAATCATCATATCTCATCAAACCTATCTCTCTCAAATCTAAAATCCCTCTCCCAACACATATTCCAATATGATACATGCTCTAATACCAATTGATGCAGTCAAGATTGGGGGGTCTTATCAAACTACCCAATCTTGTAGCCTTTATTACAAGTATGAGTAGTTGGTGTTGTCATTGATGTAAAAAATTATGTGTTGTGATTGATGTCTATAGAGATTGTTGCAAGAGTGTGAGCAGTTGATGCTTTAATTAGTTGCATTATGTTGTCATTAGTAGATCTATTGGTGTCAACCTTTAGTGTTTCTTTGATAAGCATATGTCTATGGATATGTGGTTCAGTTATTATGTTGTAGTTTTTTTATTTTTGTTGTGGAAGTGTTGAAGATAATGAGAATATGTCTCTGGTGCTTGGTTTTCAATTTCTTTCAATAAATTTTGATAAAAGGAGGAAACAATGTGTTGTAGTGGTGTTCTAAGTTGTAGAGGTGTGTTCTTATGTTTCTCTGCATTTATTCTATGTTGAATATATTCTTGTGTGATTAAAATATGTTGTTGAGAGTAGTTCAGAGGTTCTATAGTAAAGAGTTGGTGTGTTGGATCATCATACAAAAGAAGTTGTGTTCACTAGTGTGTGGCTGTGTATTATAGAGGTGTCTAGGATAAATGTTTCTACTCTATGTTTCTCCACAATTATGTTTTAGGTATTCCAAATCTAAGGGTGTTTTGATAGTGCTAGTACCTTTATTTTGTCAATTTGGTTTGTGGTTTGGTGCTTCAAAAGTCATTTTTTCAAGTAACAATGTATGTCAAAGTTGTTTAAGTGTCTTGGGTGTGTACATTCTTCAGGTGTATGCTTTTGTGAAGGAGTTTGTTGTAGTTTAGGTGTTTGAGGAATATTCTAGATCATGTAAAAGTGTGGTATATGGCTTGAAATTCATCCTTGGGTTTGAGGAAGCATGTACTTAAAATTTTAATGGTGTTTGCATAGGTAACAACCCACCTAGTTTTTACACTACTTGAGTTCAGATGCTTATTTTTTGGAAGCTTGGTGTCACATGTGAGGATGGATTTAAGTCCTAGCTAAGGAATTTTGTGGTCTACCTTCATTCATTTCAACCGCAATAATTTTTTGGTGCCAACCTAATTTGAATCTTCATGGTTGATGTGAATAGCTAACCTTGGAGAAGGTTTCAAGGTTGAAGATTGTATAAGTATGAGTTGAATTATTGAAGGATGCTAAGATAGCTGTGAGAGATGTGAATTATGTGAAGTGCAGAGTGTTAGAGTATGAAATTGAGAAGTGTAGTGGGAGATTTCATGTGTTAGTTTATTGGATGTGGTGAGAAGAAGGTGGCTATAATTATTCAATAAGACTGCAAAGGTGTTGATGTCATTGTGGTCGATTCTCTGTTGCATTGACATGCTTTTATTTGTGTAACATTCCTTCTCTATATTATTTTGTACTTTGGAAGTGATCCTTTTGGCAATGAGCCTTTCTTATTTAGGCAGTGAGCCTTCTGATAGTGAGCCCTATTGTATTTGGTGTTGATATTACTTATATTGTGAGCTAATCCTCATTGTGGCTTTTCCCTTCTTGGCTTTTCCACATAAACTGGTGTTTTCTTGTGTATTGTGTTAAGTTGTTTCATTTTCTGTTATTTTCTTTTTATGCTAATTCATTATAAAAAATTTAAGGGTTTAATGAATGAATGTGGATTTGAATGTGTATGAGGGTGTTGAAGTTTTAAGGTACAATTGATTCACTCCCCCCCCTCTTAGTTGTCTTTTGCATTCAAAAATTGGTATCAGGGCAAGGTTTCTTGGAAGAAAGATTAACCATTTAAGATAAATCTAGGATTGCACACAAGAAGGAGATCCCTTGAGTAGTTTTACAAATTATGAATTAGTGAAAGTTATGAATCTAAAAACTAGTAAAGAAATTTGGGAAAGTTGGAAAGTATTTATGAAGGAGATGATATGGTTAAACAAGCTAAGATGCATAATTTAAAGATCAAATTTGAGAACTTGCAGATATCTGAAGATGAAAAAATTATAAGCTATATGCAGAGGGTAGATGAAGTGATCAAAGGTCTTGGTGGAAAAGTCAAAGAGCCAAAAGTGGTAAAGAAAATTCTTATAACCCTTCCTAAATCTTATAGTCAAAGTTGTTACTATTGAAAAATCTCAAAATCTAGATCATATACTAGAGATCAATTGTATGCTTCTCTAAATGCATTTGAGATGAGATAATTTGGTACTAAAAATGGTGCAAAAGTTGAGACTACTTTTAAGGCTGCAAAATCAGAGAAGATTGAATAATCATAGTAGAAGAATCTTGATAATGTGGAGGCACTAACTTTGTAAGAAGAATGAGAAGGGGTACTGGTATGTACAAAGGCAAGTTACCTTTCAAATGTTTCAGTTGTGGAAAGATAGGTCACTATACTTCAATATGTCCAAAAAAAATTGTGAATGAAAAAAAAAAGGAGAACAAAGGTAAGAAGATTATGAAAATCTATTATGTTAGGCAAGGGGTGATCCCACAAAGCTAGTTTACAATTTATGGGAGATTCTGATTTTTGTTGAAATCATATATTTTTAGAAAATATAATGATTTAAGCCTTAAAATTTTCCATTTAAAGCATTACAATTGAAGAGGGTTTAATCAAACTACCTTAGATCAAACCCCCTTGGATAAAACCCCGCTAGTTTTAAACCATACTTATAACAGAGTCTCCTTTACACCTATCAAAATGCTGATAAAAAACAACTTTTGATTTACCTTTTGGGGGATCAAATGAATTCGTTTAAAATTTATTTTTTGTAAGTATGTAGTCCTTATTATAAGCTTCCCAAAATGTATAATTTTAAATAAATTTTAAATTTATTATTATTATTATTATTATTTCTTATGAATGTAGGTTTTTCGTCGAAAAATCAAGTTTTATGTTCTTCACATGTGGAAAAATAGAAGATTATCAAAAAAAATAAAAAATAAATGAGTGCACCAGATATTTAAGTCCTTGATCCAACAAAAAAATAATTGAATTCTGATACATACGAAAAAAGTTGTGTTATAAAGTCTAGCTATGTCTGAATTGTAATTGATTTGACTTAGAAACTTGATTAAGGAAAAAATATTCAATAAAATATTATGAAAGCAATTGGAGGCACTCGATATCATAGTTACAAATCTAAATTTAAAAAAAAAGAATTTTATCCTTCATGGAAAAAAAATTATGTGTTATACGGCGAGCGTCACTCCTTAAAAATGATGTTTACTAAAAAAACTAGTTTTCGAAGGAGATGGAAAAAGAAGTGCAATCAAATTCCAAAATTTTTTAAAAATATATATTTAGAATCTATAGACAAAATGTAATAAATCACTAGCTTGCATCATCCTCAAATTCCTCATGTTTTAGCCACTATAGGTGCCTAAAAGTGAAGATTTAGTTAGAAAAAATCAATTTAGTGTCCAGTTTGGCCAAAAATTGTTGAGATGCAAGTATTTGTGATGATGAATCCAATTTTAGAGATGATGATGAATGCTTGTTCATGGATTTAAAAGATTATTTTTTCTTCTGCTAACTCTGAAAGATGTGTGAAGGAATACCCTTTGGAGAGAAAGAATAAGACTAAAGGTACTTTAGTATCTAATTTTTATGCTAGATAGGATAAGAACTATTGGATAATTGATAGTGTATACTATAATCATATGAATGGAGACAAGATTAATTTTGTTAGACATGAAAAGTATGATGGAGGACTTGTTATATTTGGTGATGATTCAGGTGCTAAGATATGTGGAATAGGTTCAATTAGTTTTGATGGAAAGCATAATATTGATGATATTTACTATGTTAATGGTTTAATACATGACCTCTTGAGTGTTGGAAAAATGTGTAGCAAAGGATACAATCTTATGTTTTAGGATGATGGATATGAGATCAAAAAAGGGTCTAGAATTATGGTTGCTACTAGAAGGACAGATGGAAATTTTTATCAACCCAAGGGTGTTGATGGTCGTTACTTCATGAAAAATTAATTAAAGTTGGCTATGAAATAGGAGGATGTGTCACATTAATTTTGATAATTTGGTAAGAATAAGTTTAGTTCAACCAGTGAAAGATCTACTAAAGATTACAAAGCTTATCAATGTTGTCTACAAGGATTTTTATATTAGACAGTAGACAAGGATAAGTTTCAAAGGAAAAGAACAATCTTCTACTAGATTATTGGAATTGGTGCATAAAAATCTTGGTGGTCCTACAAGAATAAGAAGTCTTTAAGGTGACAAGCATTCTTTTAATTGATGATTATTCTAGAATGACATGAGTTACTTTTCTCAAGGAAAAATTTGAATCCCTAGATATATTCAAAGCATTTAAAGTTATGTTTTAGAATGAAATGGATATGAAGATAAAATGTTTGGGGTCTAATAGAGGTGGAGCGTTCACCTCCAAGGAATTTAAAATGTTTTGTGAGAATCATGACATAAATAGGCACTTGTCTACCCCTAGGTCTCCTCAGCAAAATGGAGTAGTTGAAAGGAAACATAGAACTGTTGAAGAAGCTATAAGGACTATGATGAAGGAACCTAATCTACCATAATTCTACTGGAGAGAAGCAATTCATACTATTGTTTACATGACTTATGAGAGTTCAAGAAAAATAAAATAGCACAAATACTTCCTATGAGTTGTGGTATGGAAGGATACCTACTGTCAAATATTTTAGAGTGCTTGGAAGCAAGTGTTTTTTATATGGAAAAGCAGGTTTTGAAGGGGCCTCAACACAAGCACCAACATCCCAAAAAGCCAAAAATATTTTCAAAAGATAACACTAGACAAATTGATAGCAAAACCAATAAGAAAACATCAGTGTAGAAGGCTGATCAAACACAAACTAATTTTTTTTATCAAGAACCTTAGTCAAATATAGATTACTAGAGATGAGCTAATGGTTTCCCTCTTCTTTGTCTTCCTCCTAGTATGCAAGCAAGGACCAACATCCACATTCTTCTCCACTAGGTTCATACAACTAATCTCACCTATAGCCTCCTCATGTTCACCAAGGTCTAGATTCTTACTATTCCAATGGATAGCTTTCTCATTGAACAAAGATTAGCCTTATGCACTAGACATCAAGGACTAGTTGCTAATTCTCACCACAAATTTTAGGTCATTGTTGATCTTTTTCACTCTATCCTCCAAAGCCACAAACAGCTCCTCATGAACCCTGTGAACAATAATTTCCAGAGTAGCTAGCCTCTCCTCATGATTTTTTCCAAGTTTTTTGGCATCCATGGCCACCTTATCTAGGATCACATTCATATTTTTGACCTTATCTTTCATCGACCACTCTTTTTTATTATAGGGGCATGTGTAGGATCATGGTATGCCAAAAAGTGGCAATGGAGAAAAAAATACGTGTGTCTACGACTCAAAAATGCGAAAATGCTGAGTTGACTTTATGGGGCTCGGGTGACTACCGAGGCAAAGCAAAAACCTAGATTTGAAAATCGGATATCCGATCCAAATCGGATATCCGATTTGGATCGGATATAAATGAGTTTTGGTCGGTTTCATTCGGCCCGAAATAATATATATGTTTACAAAATCGGATATATCTGATTTGGATTGGATATCCGATCTAAATCGGATATTCGATTTTGTAAACATATATATATATTATTTCAGGCCGAATGAAACCGACCAAAACTCATTTTCATTCGGCTTAACCGCGGCGGGCGCACAGTGGAAAGCGCAAATCAGATATCCGATTTCAAATCCATCTACAACAGGTTAGATTCTTGATTTTTTATTTGCTCTAATCAAATTTTCAATTAGATTTGTTTAATTTTAGTTGATTTTTTTCAAAATAGGGTTTTTTGATAGATATTTTATGAAAAATTTGAGTTTAGCATGGATTTTGATGAAAATTGAATGTTTGCAATGGATTTTCATGAAAAAATAGTGTTTTTTATGTATTTGGATTAAAAATTAGAGAATTTTATAGATTTTTGTTAAAAACTAGGGTTTTTGTTGGATTTTTTTTAAAAACTAGGGTATTTTTAAACTATTTTCATTTATATTGTCTGATTTTAATTAGATTGATTTGTTTTTATATTTAATCAGGCATTATGGCTGCATGTATATAAAATTAAAATTTTGTGCATTTCTAAAAGTATTCCTATTGGCAGACCTAAACATCTTCAATTAGGATCCTCAGATACTATATCTCATTTTTAGATTTTAAATTTAACAAAAATCAACCTCATCAGTCTAGGGTGCCAATTCCCTGTCCAATCAGTTTTGACAAAGATTTGGATCATAGTTCTATCTCTATGATTCTTATGTTGTTTTGGGTTTTGTGTGTGCAAATTATTTTAGTTTTTGTGACTATTTTGTGTTTTCCCTTCATTGTATGAGCATTAAATTGTTTTGAATCTTGTAGAAAATTTATGAGCTTCATGACCTTGTGTCACTTCACTAATACCCACGTGAGATGTAGTTGTAGACTTATGGCTTCCTATGTTGCAATCATAGCCAATGTTGAGCTTGATTCTTATAACTCTTTCACTCAACGTATTATGTCTACCCAATCCATCTTATATTCCCTCCCTAGTCCTACATTACCCATGTCTTTTTTGTAACCTAACATTTATGTGGACTTGGCATATGTTATTTCTAAGGTCCCCAATGATAATCTAGAATAATTGGATAAAGACCTACAATGAATTCAACAATTCTTAAGCATTGAACCTTTGGATGGAGAAGCAATCCCTCTTTTGGATAGCATTGGGAAGTTGGTAAATGATTAGGAAGGGATAGAAGTGTTACGTAGCCTAGCTAATATAGTAGATTCTAATATTCCTTCGGTAGCTAGTTTCACGAAATTTTTGACTAATGCTCAAAATCCTTTTGGAAAATAAGTTTCCTCTCCCACAATAATTCCTTCTATTCCCAACTTTACACCTCTAGTCATAGCATCAATGATGGAATATAACAATGGTTTAAACTCAAGCTTAGGAATTTCTAGTGGAAATTATAATAGTTTTGTCCCTTCACCTATAACACCTCCATATTCATCACCCCTCCTAAACATGAAATATAATATCCCACCATTCCTCCATACTAGTTCACCATACTTGAAAAACTCTCACAACATGTGGCCCAATGATTTTGTGATAAATCAACTTTTTTATTTAAAGCATGACATTATTACAACAACAAATTTCAAACTTAAACCAAAATCAAACCAATAGTAAACATCCAAAATACCTTACACATAGTTCATTAATGTTCACTATTTTAAATACACCTATACTACAAAACATTGAAATACCTTGCTTTGGAAAGTACAATGGTAAAAAATATCCTAATAACCATTTGTTAGTTTTTACTACCTTGTGTAGAGACTTTATTTTTGAAGATTCACTCATAGTGAAACTCTTTTCTAGATCATTGAAAGATATGGCCTTGGATTGGTTTTGTTCATTGTCAAACAATCAATTACCTCCTTTACACAACTCATTAGTGATTTCCTCCAACACTTTCAAGTGAACATCAGTCCTCAAGTTACATTAACAAATTTAGTTCATTGTAATCAAGGACCTAAAGAGAAAATAAAAAACTTTATGAAATGATACTAATCCCTTTATTTGAAATTCTCCTATAGTCTTCAAGATGTTGACATTCAAAGGGCGTTTATAGGTAACTTACAACCTAATATTCAAGATAAGAAATTGCTAATGAAATATCCATCCTTAACACATTTTTGTATAACCCTTCATGATTATTGAATATCGATTAGTTGGTATGAAGGTACCCCTTCATAGGCTCCTATTGGTCAATCATATAAGTCATGCCTCAAAAAAACTATCAATCATTTAAAAAGAAAAACAAAAAATTCATTACTTGATAAACATTCATGTCAAACTGCTCATAATATTGAGACAAAAGTAACTACTGTAAACATAACTCTAGATATAAATTTAGGCCATGAGATAGGAAATTTTCTTAGTTGTTTGATTCTCTCCATGTGATCATGTTGCAATTTTTAAACAAGAATATGATTCAACTTCCTCCAATTAGTCATATTCAAAAAATTAAACCTTTACCACCAAACTTTAATGCAAAAACATTTATTCGATATCATCGTACACCTCGACATGATATGGAAAGATGTAAGCATATTTATAACCAAGTGCAAGACCTCATTCTAATCAAATCCAGTTGGATGACCTATTAATGACAAAGGAAATAAATTGGTTTTTTCACCTAATCAATACTTACAAATATTTACAAGCCCATTGCCAATTCATTCAACAAACTTTGTTCAATACAATGATAATGAAGAAGATGATAATGATTTTCCATATTTATAAACATTATTAATATTCAAATCATAAAGGAAAAACCAATATTTTTGTTTGACATTTCTTTTACATATATTGATTCTTCTATAACTACACTCGATGGTCTTCTTTATATCAAGTTCTGAGAAACCCGAAAAGGGAATACTCATTGATCCCATGTACATAGTGAATATGATCAAAAAAGAGTTATTGTATGTACATGAAATTTATGCAGATGATTATGAACAATCAAAAGCATGATTAAAAGCTCATGATGGTTATGGCTTCCCTATAATTGGTTTGATAAATCTCCCAGTAAAGGTTGGACCTAAATATTTGGGTGGTTTTGATAGATTTTTTATGAAAAATTTGAGTTTAGCATGGATTTTGATGAAATTTGAATGTTTGCAATGGATTTTGACTTTAAAATAGTGTTTTTTATGTATTTGGATTAAAAATTAGAAAATATTATAGATTTTTGTTAAAAACTAGGGTTTTTGTTGGATTTTTTAAAAAAACTAGGGTATTTTTATATTATTTTCATTTATATTGTCTAATTTTAATTAGATTGATTTGTTTTTATATTGAATCAGGCATTATGGCTGCTGAAATGAAAATGCACCAATTCCACCACCTCCACCACCTCCACAGGCATCAATTCAAGAATTAATTTCTGAAAAATTGCAACAATTAAGGGGCATTTCTGAAGTTTATATGAGAGTCCCTCGATTATCTTTGATGTAAAACACAATGAAAGAAATAATTAAAAATATAGAAACCCACTCCTCACAACATAATGCCTTTCATTCGTGGCGAGAAGACCTGAGAGAATATTATGCATGTGGATTGTCCTATGATGATGTGAAAGATCTTGGAATAACCAAAGCCCAAATAGCCTCTTTATTTGTTAACCCCTGCACTGGTTTGCCAGTTAATGTTAATAAAACAAAACTTTCTATAAAATGGTGCACTCATAGAGACATTGTAGAAAACTTTTGGGATCGTTGGTGTATGGTTTTGAAACCACCCAGAACAACAATTTGGATGTACCATTTTACTTTATAAAAAATTATATGCTAAGTTTGTGTTAGGGCATCATGTCAGTGCTTTGACTAGACCCTTCCGAGGCGTTGGT